>OVBA01000973.1:0-51686 GCA_900406435.1 Lepidium aucheri | reverse complement strand
GAAGACGAAGACGAAGACGAAGACGAAGACGAAGACGAAGTCGAAGTCGAAATCGAAGAAGAAGAAGACGAAGACGAAGACGAAGACGAAGACGAAGTCGAAGTCGAAGTCGAAGTCGAAATCGAAGAAGAAGAAGACGAAGACGAAGAAGAAGAAACGAAAGAGAAGACGAAGACGAAGAAGAAGAAGACGAAGAGAAGAAGAAGGCGACAGAAGAGAATAAGAAGAACAAAAGAGAGAAGAAAACCGCAAGATGAAGAATAAGAAAGAAAAAGAAACCGAAGAAGAAGAAGAAACGTCTTCTTCGGTTTCTTTTTTTTTTTTTATTCGAGGGTGCAATAGTAATTGCACCCTCTGTTTCAAATTTTTTTTAAAATAAAACTAATTTTGTCATTACATATAAATTATGTGTTATTTGAGTAATTCTTTCATTTTTTTATCACCGTAATAAAATCACTGGTCTCAATAACTTTTACTGAAAAATTACGGAAGAGTATATAAAATTACTGTAATAATTTTTGTAGGGTTACTCGTATGAGGCTTTTTGGGAAATATGTTAAGTATTAGCATTTTTGTATGGCTGTTAATCTCAGAAGCTTTTGTGAAAATAAGTATATATTCTTTTCTTTCTTTTTTAACAATTAGATCGATAAATCTAATTTATAATTCAAATTTTTTAGAATCTCAAATAATATTGTGAAGAACTATATAATTTTAAAGAGTCGAACACTGATGAAACAAATTCAGAAATAGGCACCTAATCATGTAATCGGTGACATTTTTCGACAAATATTCAGAATTTGAAAACTTACAAAAGAGTTTTGCCAATTTTAATGACGAAGTTATAGATGATACCATAATAACAATAAAAATGAAAAACGCAACACAATAACTGTTTGATACTATAAAACTTTTATCAAAGGGATATGACAAAAACTTTAATTTTTTTTGTCAACAAGAAACTATTAGATCGATAACAAGACCCGATCCACAGCTTAAATTCTTCAAATGAAGCAGGATGAAATTTAAATCCACCATTTCATGTCTAACTAAATTAGAAACAAGCCATATGGGCCACAAAAATCATAGATTAGTATTATATATAAAAAACTATAATATTTAAAAACACAAATATCATAGATTAGTATTATATATGTATGTTTTATTTTGCATATATATATATATATATGAGATAATTAATTTACTATATTAATAGGACCATACGATCATACAATTATTTTTAAAAAAAAAATTATTTATTTTCTTAATATTAGAAGACAATTGCCCGGTCTATTAGCTAATTAATTTCTACAAAATGTAGACAATAGAATTTGAATTATAGATATGTAAGTACGCCTATATTTAGTAGACTTACCAATTATCATTAGATTAAATGCCACTATGTATCATACTAATTTACCAAAAAAATTATTAATATTACCAAATTTGGTAATTGTTATACTAAATTATTTGATTGTATTTATTAATTTATTAAGTAGTAGTGTATACATATACAGTCAAGTCGCCTTCACTCAGTTAAGATCTTCAAGAATCAAAATGTTTCACGTCATGCATTCGATTGTTAAAAAAAAAAAAGAATTCTATAATATTAACGAATGAGATATATAATTAAATGAAGATGAGATAGAGATCTTTTAACCCAAAAAAAAAAAGAAAAAAGAAAAGATGAGATGAGATGGAGAGAAGAAAAAAAGAAGAAAAAAAAGAGAGGAGAGGATGAGATTGAGAGAGTCAAGATCCAAAAGTCTCCTTGAATAAAAACACATACCCCACTTGTTGACTTAGGCGGATCAACATGTGGAATGAGTCTTATGATGATGCTCTTTCGTATCTTGACTCCTACATGTTTGAATCATCTAAGTCTTCTTATCATTTTTCTAATATAATCTATACATCCTAATTCATAGAATTAACTAAAATGTTTTTCCGAAAATTTTAGCTAATGGTTTCTTCAGGAATTGAGACCATCTTATTCATAATTTTATGCGACTGTGACTTTTACAAATACATTTTTTTATATAGGCCGTTGATGTTATTTTGTCGATTTAAATAAATAAGCCAAATACTTTCTTTTTTTTTTCTTTTTTTTTTGAAAAAAATAAGCCAAATACTTTGCTTATGTGACTTTTGGTCATATTGATAAAATTAGATACGTGTTTCCAATTTGGTTCTAGCATCTTTCTCCGTATCTTCATTTTCTTGTCTTCTATTGGGTTTTACTTTTCAGATATCATGATCTATGTTTTGAATTTTGATTTTTAGTTTCGTACGCATAATTCTCTTTATTTCATGGTTTGTTTAATTCGCGTTTCACTTAAATATCTTTTTATTATCTAATATTCTAAAAGTCATGACATGTTGGGTAATTTTTTGAATAATGATGTTTATTTAAGCTAACTGCCCATTTATTTACCCACCTTATTTATATTAGGAATTGGGTAACTAAGAAGGAGGAGATTTTTGAAGAAGCTATTTCATATTTTTAGGTACTGTCTCATTAGATGAGACTAAGTCCAAAATAACAGACTCGGATAATCATATATTTTTGAAAAAAACCATTGAAATTTTTTTTAAAATTTCTTTTTATGATGGATCTTAGGAAAACACCAGAATTATACAGAATGACAGTTCTTTTTTTCAGAAGTCATGGAAGATTATTAAAAAAATTATAACAACATTAGTTAATGATTTTTTAATCTTAAGTTCATGTGAACAAGGTTTTAACAAGACAAGCATCTGTCTTATACCAACAAAAAAGGTATTGTTGTTTAAATTATAAACATGTTCACAAAGACTCTAAATCACTTAAGATACATGTTTCAATACATTATACATCTTCCTAAGACCTTAAGTAACAACCATTAGATTCCTTTCCATCATTACTCGTTAGATTCATTTCCATCAGGACCACAAAACATAGAGATCACAAGTTACTATTTCATGTTCTCTTCTTACAACTACTTATCTCTTCGCAGATTCGAAGTCTTCTTCATTTGAAAATTTAAGTCAGCATTGATTACTATAGATAGAGACGACTCATGAAAAATAATGAATCTATTTTCTATCTTTTCATATATATATATATATATATATGTTGGAAATCTGTCGAAAATACCTATTCCACAGTCCATACCAATTTTAGATGAATATATTCGTCCGAAACATCCTGTCATTATTAGTCATGGGCGTAATGAGAAATGAGACAGAAAATTACGGGAACGGGTCGGGAACGGTTAATTCGGAAAATTAAATTTACTTCCCAAATAATTTCCGTTACAAAACGGGACGGGAATTCCAGGAATCGGGAACGGTACAGGAATTTTGGGACTCAAAATTTACTTCCCGAACTATTCCCAAAGTTTTACTAAATCGGGAAATTATAGTATATGTATGGAAAATAGTTTGGGAAATACGAGTAATCAAAAAACTAAGAGTATTATTTTAAATTATATAATCAATATAACAAAAATAACAATGTATAAACGATATACCGATATTTAATACACAAAAATATAAAATTACAGTGTTTGAATTTGTAACCAAATGAGCAAACATTACTATTTTTTACCAAAACCACCGATATTAAATCATTTAAATTTGTGTAAGGTTCTGAAAATTTTTAAGTCAAATATTGTTATAGGCTTATTGTACCTATTTGAAACTTATCTAATATTTAAATCTAATATATTTTAGCATTTTGTTAACGTAAACAAATTCCCAACGGGAATTTAGGGAATTCCTAGAACCCATTCCCGACCCTTTTCCTTATCCGTTTGGATATTATTTTTGGACCTGAGCAGGAAATTATAATTTCTCATTTTCGAAAGGAACAGGAATCACGGGACGGGAGCGGGACGATACGGGACGGGAATCCCGATATGCCCAGGGCTAGTCATTATCGTATTCAAATCATAAAAGAAGTGTTTTGATATCAATTTAGGTTTGATTTCGATTTCACCTTTGGTTTTGGTGTATCTCAACTTTTTCCGAAATGCAAAACTTAGAGAAATTGCCTATGATGTTCTTACGTTATTGCCCCGGTGGTCCACGCGCCATTCTAGTACTACGCTTCCATCTAATTTCGTTACATTGAAATTTTTTTATTATTAACCAACTAGAACTAAAATACAAAAACAAATTCATCGATTTGACTTAAGAAATTACTCTACTCTTTTAATTCACAACTATTTTTGTGGGTCTCATATTTTATTCATTATAATAAGACTCCCAAATTCCTACTGAGTTCCTATATAAACAGATATCAAAGGACTTGAAATTGTCATCAAGTCTCTTCCATATCTCACTCAATCTCTCTCTAACCTCTCTCACTCTCTCATTTTCATAGGTATTCAAATTATCCAGTAGTTCTTCGATAGTGTTCTTGAGCCATGACCGTTAAGGTAAACACCCTTACATTTCCATATTTATTTTCATTATATATATTATTTAAATAAAGTTATATAAATCAGATTGGCAATATGGAATAATTCATACTGATCTCTCCGGTTTATAATGGCAGAAATCTGTGTTGCAATTGAGCATTCATGCGTCCAAAATCAGGAAGAAGGCATTAGTGACGGTTTCTGGATTCTCAGGTATATTTTAATAAAAATTATAAAATTAAACAATATGATATTGTTAAGAAAAAAAACAATTTTATTAATGATTTCTCTTTATGTTAATATAGGGGTTAATTCGGTAGCAATGGATGACAAAGCCGGGAAAATGACAGTAATTGGAGAAGTTGATGTATCAGTTATTGTAATGAAGCTGAGAAAGATATGTAATGCAGAAATTATTTCGGTTGAAAATGTTAAACCACCTGAGAAAAAGCCTGAACCGGCTAAACCGGATGCATCTAAACCAACTGAAGTTTTTGCATATCCGTTGCAGTACTACCAACAATACCAATACAGTGCTCCTTGTGCAGATTATTATTATCAACAACCATGCACTTATTCTCAAGTTGTAGTCGAGGAACCAAATCCTTGTGTTATTATGTGATTTTTTTTAGTGAATTATTTCGAATGATGTAAGTTTTGTAGCATTTGATTTTGATGGAAAGTGTTTTTTTTTTTCTTTTAGCTACCGTAATGTATGTATTTCTTGTATGACAGTATGAGATTATTGCGATAACTAGAAAGAGAAAGAGAAAAAAGGTTAATTTTATGCATGATAATATTGAATATACACGTTAATAGCTTTAACTTTTTTATCATCTATATATTAAAAGTTTGTTTTCTTGCAGTTTTTTCACTTGTACTTTCTTTTTTTTCCTGTATGTAAGTGTCCAAGGTCCAATGTTGAGATTAAAAAGGAAGATGGGCAAAGATTTCGTAGCAAAGAGAACAGTGTAGAGAGCTAAAGTGCTGAGAAACTTTGTACTACTTAGACCCATCTCCATCAGTAAAAAATTATGTTGAGTCTCTAAACAATATAATAATATTATTTTTGGTCAAAATTTAATTTTTAATTAATTTTAATTATTTAAAATGTAATGCCTAATTAAATACTGACATGTGTCAATATTAGTTAAGAATCGGTACCAAATGTTCTTTTGTAAGAACCGTTTCTTATAAATCTATCCTGCTTTTAATCATTATTTGAATTTTTTATTATTTAATCAAGTTAAGAACCTCCCAATGGAGGTGCTTTTATTGGCGAATTATGAAAACTTAGTTTTTATTTGAAGACCTTCTCTTCTATTTATAGTTATAGAGGCGGTTACAACAGATTCAATATATGATATATTATATTTTCTGTTTAGATTTGATTTTAACTTGAAGATCTTTACGAGATATTTAAAAATATTTCATTATCAAAATTACCCCTGAGCATATCAGAACTCTCGTCCTATACCGTCCCGCTTCCGTCCTGTAATATTCACATCCCTTTCGGGAATGGAAAATTCTAATTTCCCGTTCGGGTCCAAAAATAATATCCAAATGGGTAAGAGAAGGGACTGGAATGGGTTCGGGAATTCTCTGGATTTCTCTGAGTTCCTGTTGGGTATTTATTTACGTTAACAAAATGAAAAAATGTATTAGATTCAAATATTAGATATGTTTCAAATAGTTTAAATGAACTCTATAATAATATTTGACTTAAACTTTCACAGTCTCACGATGAATACATATGATTCAATATGGATATACTAGTGTTTTTGGTAAAAACTAGTAATGTTGGTTATTTAATTACAAATTTTAACACTCTAATTTTATATTTTTATGTACTGAATATCGGTATATCATTTATATATTGTTATTTTTGTTATATTGATTATATAATTTATAATAATGCTCTTAGTTTTTTTGATTACTTGTATTTCCCAAACTATTTTTCGTAGATATACCACAATTTTCCGATTTAATAAAACTTTGGGGATAGTTCGGGAAGTAAGTTTTGAGTCTCAAAATTCCCGTACCATTCTCGATTCTCAAAATTCTTGTTTTGTTTTATAGCGGAAATTGTTTGTGAAGTAAATCTAATTTCTTGAGCTAACTGTTTCCGACCCGTTCCTGTAATTTTCTGTCTCGTTTCCGGTTATGCCCATAACTAATCGAAATGAAATATTTTTGTTTTTGTTCTTTGATGACATGTAGGCCTAATTGCATTGATTTGAGAAAAGACGAGCTACGGAGATGACCAAATGATCGAGTAGCTCAGACATTTTATCATTTCGATGGGATGGGATATTGACCGAGAAGTTACCTCGGATGTTTCATCTTGGTACTGAGATAAGGTGTTTAATAGGCTTCATAGCCATTTATCCATCGTGAGACAAAGAGGAATATCAATGGCTGATTCAGAATCTAAGGATAGTAAAACCCTTATGACAAACTAAGCTAAGGAAGAAGGAGAAAATCGATTATAACAAATTTAAGCCAATTTTTTCTTCAATAACTGAGACTGAGACCAGCTTTTACAAATCTTTATGCGATTGCGCGTGTTACAAATACCTTTTTTCTATAGGCCGTTCTTATTATTTTCGGGTTAGATTTTTGAAAAAATTAACTAATATAACCTACTTTATTTTATATATTACTAAGATAACCTCTTTTTCTTCAAATTACTTAGATAACCTACTTTTTCAAATATACCTATTTTACCCTTCACTTCAAACATTCCTTATAATTCTTCTAGTTTGTCTTCAATTTTTCCAGAAACAAAAGCCTACTGTTCTAGTTTTGATTCCCTATAAAACTAATCACGTTGAATTTCTTTTAGTTTCCCTGTTTCAATTTTCCCAAAAAGAAGAACCTATTCTCGGTTCAAGTTTTGTTAGGTTACACAATACAAGGTATTTGAGTTATCGGCTGCATAATCAGGTTTTTGTTTATTGAATTTTAGTGATTCCTAAATAGAAATTGTGTTTTTCATTGAATATTGATTAGTATTGAGTTTCCTATGCGTTAAACCATGTTTGATTTCAGTGAATTCTGAAACTGGGTTTTTTTTGCAAAAACAGGATCGATCGGTCTGATTGGAGACCGTTCAATCCAACTTCGTTAAAATAAATAAGCAACTCAGAATAATCCAGACCGAATCGGTCTGGAACTGGAGCGATCGGTCTGGATTATTCTGTGTCGCTCTTTTATTTTAAAAAATTTGGATCGATTAGTTTCCAATCAGACCGATTGATCCAATTTTTTCATAATAATTCATTTTGTTTGTCATGTGATCGGTCTACACGATGTGTCATTGATTTTGTTCGTCATTTTGTTCCATCGTTTGGATGCATTGACCGATCTGAAGATGTATAAACCAATCGATTAGAGCTATTCTGAAGAAACTATTTGGTCTGCAAAGTTCAGACCGATTGGTCTGCATCCAGATTCGATCGGTCTGAACTTTGCAGACCAAATAGTTTTCACAGAAAACCTCAGACCGATCGATCCAAAAACAGACCGATTGGTCTGTACTTCGCAGACCAAAATTTTTCACAGAAAAACACAGACCGATCGATCTGGAATCAGACCTACCGGTCTCTGCATCCGAAAAAAAGTCTGCCAGATTTTTGCAGACTTGCGGGAAGTCTGCCAAATTTCTGGCAGACTTTCTGGCAGACTTGCGGTAAGTCTGCCAGAAATTTGGCAAACTTGCGGTAAGTCTGCCAGAAATTTGGCAGACTTGCAGGAAGTTAAAAACTTTCAATAACAAAACCAGAAAAGCAGATAATATGATATAATTATTACCTGAACATCAATAGGCAATGAATCCTTATTGATAGAACTAAAATCTTTTGTTTCTTTCACCATAATTTAAGAATTTCTTGGTTCATGGAGAAGCTTTCTTGGGTATATATAATTTTAAAAGGGAATAGAATATCATTTTCATAGATCTAGAATATTTCTATTTTCAAATAATCTTATTAAAATCATTATGAATTACCTACTGTCAATAGGAAAAAGAAAACTATAATTCATCCTCTTTTTTTGGTAGATGGGTATAATGGTAATAAATAATAATAGAAAAAGGGTTATATAAGTAATTTAAAAAAAAATTAGGTTCTCTAAGTAATTTATAAATTAAAGTAGGTTATCATAGTAATTTTCCCTAGATTTTTTGGGTTTTTGATTATATTGACTTAAGACCAATTCAAGTATTTTTTTCATTTTCGGGTGGAGTTTGATTCAGGTACAGATCGTGTTCAGATTCTGAATATTTCTAAAACTTTTATAGAAATTCAAAATTTTAAATCGGGTGGAATTAGGGTTTTAACTTTACCTTTATGTGCAATTAAGAAAAGAGACAAACTTTCATGGTATATGTGACGGTTCGAATGAAATTAGAATTTTAACTTCTGTTTTGTATGCAATTATGTAGAAAGACAAATTTCAAGTGTTTCTGATACTATATGTGGTAGTTTGAGGGAAATAGATAGTGACCTTTTTTTTTGAAATGAATATACTTTTTTTTCTTGGTTTTTCATAAAAAAACATACTTTATTTATTTATTTTCATAAATGGATATAAGTAAAAAATTTTAAAAAAACCTCTTCTCTCTTGTCGATAGAGAGTAAGAGTCCCTCACCGGAGAATCCTTTGATCATGCCGGTTTCCTCTCTGTTTTTCGTGAACAAATCTCACCAATACCTCGCATCATCTCCTACTCACTTGTTCACACAGTTCACTTGCTATCAAGTTCAAAGTGGAGAAGGAAAGACATTGTTGAGTTTCGCTATCTCTCGCAAGTGATACACCGATCGATCTACACATACATGAATAACACCAAGTATAAAGAAGACTTGTCCCATAGCTCCAACATCTGATGAAACCAGACGGTGAGTATCCTGATCAACTACTTCTAATCTTCTCCATATCCGTTCCCCACCACTAAAACCCACTTGCATGCTTGATCAACATGTCTAGCCAAAGCATACTTAAACTTCTTCTTCCATTAAGCCTCTTAAAACCTTCAATTTCTCTCTTCGATTCTTACAAATCTCTCCCTGAGATATCTCCAAGACTCATCTCTGTTCACCTCACTCTAATCACACCTACTTAACACCTTTAATTTAAAGACCCAGTTGCATGAAATGGATCGGGATAAACACATCGATGAAGCATTACGATCGATGAATATAACCCATGAAGAACCCGTTAATTTACCAGCAGACGGATCTTACACAGCCACACAACCACATGACATTATGCTAATTGGAAGAATCCTTAATTCGTCTAAACAAAATATGGCAAAGGTCATGTTAACCATGTCTTGAATTTGGCGCATACATGCAAAGATCATTGGAACAGTGCTATCCAACGATCACTTCCAATTCAAGTTTCCATTAGAAGAATCCCTCAAACCAATTATAGATCAAGGATTCTGGAATTTTGATGACTGGTGGTTAGTGGTAAAACGCAAAGGATCTATGCTTGATAACTACCGCATCTTGACAGCTCCAATTTGGGTAAGAATGTTTAACATTCCTTCAATTCACCACAACACCGATCTATTTAGAGCGGTAGGATCAACAATTGGAGAAGTGATGGAAATTGACCATGATGATAATAGAACCAAGTTGCATGCATATATTCGTATCAAAGTAAGATACGAGCTAGATGGTCTACTTAAACCGCCCCAGTCTTTCCGATTCCCTGATGGTAAAGTGATCAATATTCGCTTTGAATATGAGAGGGTTAGAAAATCATGCCACTACTGCTTTTGGCTTAACCATGATAAAGCACACTGTCCCTGGTTAGCTTCACCACCTCCCTCACCACCACCTCAAACAGATGCAAGACATCCAGAAGGGATTGAACAAACTACCAACCCTATTCCAATTCAGCAGGATACAACGAGCACCAACATGCAAATACTGGAAGAGAACGCTTGCACAACTCAGAAAAGCCCTGGAAACTTTGATGTTATGCCCACATGCTCAAACAAACAGCTAATTGCTCTTAATATGGAAGACCCAACATCCAAGATAGACAATAATGTCAAAACCTATAGGATAAACTCTTTCTCAATACATGAAGCACCCCCAGGACCATTCAATGCTTCCCTTTCTTTTTGCATGGGACTTCCTGACTCCACTACTTCTAAATTAGGGAGCGAAGCCACTCAGCCTACCCTTCCACTACTAGAGTCTCACCCCAACCTTAAGAAAAATCCCAAACTCAAACATACCTACCACACAAAAAGAACAAGCCCTCTGCCTAAACCACAAGAGACCCCCATACATCACATGTTCCAGGCAGTGGATGACTCAATGCCTACTAAGCTTGACAACGACATATCAAAGAAGAGAAAGATACAAGATAAGGAGGGATCAATCTCCACAACAAGCAACAAACTCTCCAAAGGTATGGTAACTTTCCTTAAGTCACCCAAAAATCCATGAGTATACTTAGTTGGAACTGTCAAGGATTGAGGAATACCTTGACAGTTCGACGTCTTAAGGAGATAAGGAAAACCTTGTTCCCAGACTATCTATTCCTCATGGAAACAAAAACCTCACAAGACCATGTCCTTAAGATTATGCATTGGCTAGGTTATCAAAATTATCACATCATTAATCCAGTAGGCCTTAGTGGAGGACTGGCCGTTTTTTGGAAATACAAGGATGATCTTGAGATACTATATGGAGATGCTAACATTATTGATACAAATTTAAGAATCAACATGCATAGAATCCATGTATCATTTATCTATGGACATTCGATCCCACACCTCCGCGGAAGGGTTTAGGACAATATCCGAAATATTAACAATAATAGGACTACAACTTGGATCCTGATGGGTGACTTTAACGAGATACAAAGTAATGCGGAAAAATGCGGAGGCCCACCCAGACAAATAAGGACTATTGAAAAGTTTAACAACCTATTATTAGAATGTAACATGCAGGAATTCAAAAGCTCAGGGCCCCGATTTTCTTGGATGGGGGTTCGTAATAACCAATGGATCCAAATTCGCTAGATAAAGCATATGGAAATGAACAACTACATAGCATTTTCTCAAAGACAGATACACAATATATGGAATTGTTGGGATACGATCACAGACCCATCATCACGTCTTTTGCAGCAGACGAATTCTCTTTTTAGAAAAGATTCTTTTTTGATAAACGTTGGATCCGCCAATCGAATTTCTCCACTCTGATCAACACATGTTGGGCAACACCTGCAGGAACCAGAGACTGTTCACTCTCGGACTGCATAAATCAATGTAAGAAAGGAATTATTTATTGGAAGAAAAATAAATTTACGAATTCTGCATTAGTCCTTTCAACACTATGTAGTCAACTAAATCAGGAGATCACCAAGGCAAACCCAAACCTAGGAAGAATCTCACAATTCAGATTAGAGATTACTCATCAAGCTCAACGTGAAGAAGAATACTGAAAATAAAAATCCAGGCAAAAATGGCTACGAGATGGGGACGCTAATACAAGTTTTTTTCATGGGAGGGTGAATCAATAGAGACAACAAAATTCGATCCGTGGACTGCTTGATGACACATGCCATATGCAGTTCTTAGAAGGATCCAAAGGCAATATTGCTACTCGATATTTTTACCAACTCTTCCAATCCTCTTCTCACCATGGCGCCAACGATTTTACACAACACATTCAACTGAAAGTATCCAATCATATGAATGAGGTATTAATGGTTCCAGTAAATCCACATGAAATCAGAGATGCAATTTTTAGTATTAACCAGACAGTGCTCCAGGTCTTGATAGGATGACGGCTAGATTCTTTCAGCAGTTTTGGCACATTCTCTCCCCAAGCATAATACCGGAAATCCAGCGAGTATTTGAAGGGAAATAGATTCCGGCTGAATGGAACTACACGAATATCAGTCTCATACCAAAGACTATAGCACCGTCAAGAATGCAAGATTTTTGACCGATTAGCCTCTGCTCGATCTCCTACAAGATAATATCCAAAATAATTACCAGGAGATTACAACCGCTACTAACCCAGATCATTTCAGACACACAAGGAGCCTTCACACCGGGTAACTGATCAGTGATAATATCCAATTTCCAATGCCACAACAAGGTTTCCATGATTCTGATTTAAACTCAAATTTTGGTCATATAATTAAACTTAGAGGTAATAAATGGATTCTAGAGGAAATTCGACTAGGCTTCCCATGGATCCTATGGGAAATTTGGAGAAACAAGAACACGATAATTTTCCAAGAAACACGAAATGACATCTCCTATGTAGTTCAAGATTGCTTGAATGAAGCTAAATTATGGCACCAAATACAAAGGGATCAAAGCAAGCAACACACCATGGCTCAAATAAATCAGACAGTGACTTCCACCACTCCTAATATGAACACTAGACATACTCTCTGGTGGTCTACTCATTGGAATAAGAATGTAGAGTTACATGGAAGTGCATGGATTAAAAAAGACAACTATGAACACACATTCATGCATGCTCGGCACATGATACAAGCAGCCAACACCAACTTCGATTTACAGCTTAATGGACTACAATGGATATTACATTGTCTACAAGACCTCCACATCGATTCGGTCACAGTATATATACAAAACCAGGATTTTATCCAGGCTCTAGCAGCTCCAGAACAATGGCCTAAACACACTTACAAACTCCAAAAAATTAAAGAGCTACAACAGCAACTAAAACACTGCCAACTTAACCTAGGCATGACTCAACATGCTGTCCTAACTCACCGGATTACCCGCAGTGTGGTCATTGAATCACGATTTACTGATTATATCAGCACAGGAATACCTCGATGGCTTGCCTCTTAATTTTCTTATCTTCTTTCCCACGTAAGCCACTTCCAATACCTATTTATAACTATCTACCTACACTTCGGCAAATATGTCACTCCAGCAACCACTTTTAATTTGATTATCTCCATTACATTTTTTTCAAAATCTCAACCGCTCAAACTACTAATTTTTACCTATTTATACGTATAAATTTTTCTAGAACACCTCCAATCATAATCACTTTCCCATCACCCCATTTCACGGCCTATTCTTCATCCTCACACCATTAAAGATCATTTAAATCTCATCACACCAACATATGATCATCTTATCAATTCTCATGATTAGTCATTTACTCACTCATTTAAAGCCTAATGATATTGCATTTACTTTCCAATAGTTACGGATTTGAGCCATGGTTTGAGGAACCTTTTATTTTTACTCTTATACATTTAACCTTTCTTTCTTCTCGCACACGCCTCACTATGCCTCACTCCTCACAACCATTCCCACCTATCTATCTTCCGCATGTGGCAAAGTTGAAGACAAGTAATGATGAGCTCTCGATTCTATCACCACACACTCCTTCTTCTCTCAACACGTGGCCACACCATGGCACTGCACCAATCAGAAACAAGCGAACACAATCTCGCCTAAAGATTTCAGCTAGGAGAAGGCGGCGCTACAATCTCCATGCTCAACATGCACCGCCTTAATTCTTGTGCAGGTGAGAGAAGACTCCACGCCAATGCCACTTGGCAATCTGAAATGATGATGTCGGGATCTCAAACTCAATTTATAAATGGAGCACTCATCTGCAACACAACACCACTAACCTTTTCACTCTTACCATTCTACTTTCTCTCCACTCACCTTTCTCTATTTATAGCATGGCAAAGAACTTTTGGATGGCAGCTACACAATTTCATATGGGGAGAAGCGATGAGGCGGTTTATCTTCCAAACTACACATACTGTAACGTGTTGGAGCTTAGCCGGTGCAGCCTTGTGGCCAAACCAATAAACCCGGTAAGACAAAATCTTCTTCAAATGGCTACTCAGCTTCCCAAACAATGGAAGATGGACACAAGAGTCATGGGGAGAGTACTAGAGGGGAGGTACGTACAATTTCTCTTCTCATACGATTCTGACCTTATCTCGATCCTCCGATTACAACCGATCAAGTTCAATGGCTGGCTTGTACTCTTACAACAATGGGAAGCTTACCCTCCTCCAGACTTCCTCACCACGGTCCCGATGTGGATACAAATCAATGACCTACCTCTCCATTACTCTACTCTACTAACCACACGTCTCATTGCACAAACCGTTGGAGAAGTTCTTGAAGTCGATGTGTAAAACTACTCGCTCACAAGAGCCGTCTAATCAGAGCACGAGTTAATATTAATGCATATGATAGGCTTAAATTCTACAAACCAATCCGCATGCAAAATGGAGACCACGCTCAAGTTTTCTTCTAGTACGAGGGCCTTACGAATTTCTTCATCACATGCCAAAAACTCACTCATGACGCGGCGGTATATACCTACGTCCCAAATCTTGCTGACTTTCTAGCTCATTCTCCACCAAGCTCTCATTCTCAAGGAGAAACCGCAATCCCAGTCTCTCACCTTGAAATGGAGGATATGGAAAGTAGTGGTGAGTCCATGAGAGTTCACATATCTAAGGATCAGGTGCAACCCATTTCACACACAACAGTTGGATTTACCACACTCTCTGAGACCATAAGAGCGATCATAGCTCAAAATGATCATCTCGACAATTATTCCGCTACCTTCGAGCTCGATTTAGCAACATCCGCTTCATAACAAGACGTTGAGGTTTTCATCCACCGAGAGACCAAACGGAAACGATATCCAGACCATGATGAAGCAACCACAAGCAAGGCACCACGATCATTTTAACGCTTGTGCATTTTTGGTAGTGCCGTAGCGGCCACGTTAGCTCCATCTTTTTAGGACTATCTTTCTTAAGGCCTAAGTAGCCTTTTTTAATCTTTTGTTTGATCTTTATTAAATTAGGTTTAAAGTCTAATCTTCGGAATATTTTTTGTGTCGGTTTGCATCGAATCAGCCGTCTATATATTTTTATTTTGTCTTTTGATATGGTGTTTTAATGGTTTTGTAATCTTTTGTTGATGCTAATATAATCCAATGTTATGGAAAAAAAAATGGATACAAGTTTTCTCGGTTTTCATAAACGAATATACTTCTTCTTGGTTTACATAAATAAATTCTTTTTTTTTTGTTTGGGTTTATAACTTTATATACTTCCGTTAGTTAAAATTCCGTGTGGTTTGAAGGTGATAGTCACATACATATATAGCAAAGGCTCGAAGAGGACCATGAAACAAATATATAATTCGTTTCCACGAGGACCACAAAACCTAGAGATCACAAATTACTACTTCTCTCTTCTTGCAAGTAGTCTCTTGGCAGATTCGAAGTCTTCTTCATTTCAAAATTTTGAGTCAGCATTGGTTACCATACATATATAGAGACAAATAATGAAAACAGGGAATTTTTTATTTCATATATATATATATGTTGGAAATCCTTCGAAACCACATAGTTCACACCAATTTCAGACGACTATATTCGTCCCAAACATTCTGTGATCTTGTAATATTCGTCATCATCTTAGTAAAATTATAAACGAACCCTATTGATTACAATCTTAATTTGATTTCGATTTCACCTTTGGTTTTGATGTGAGCTTTAACTTTTCCAAATGCAAAAGTTAGAGAACTTGCCTATGATGTTCTCACGTGACCAAAGTGTCCACGAAGTCAATATATGGCCCGGTCGTCCACGCAGCATTCTACAGATCTTTACAACTACTTTTTATTGGGTCATATTATAAAAAAGACTCCCAAATGTTTACTCAATATCTATAAAAACAGATATCAAAGGACTAGTAATTATCATGTGATAATATACTAGAATAAACCATAATTTACATTTATTGACTATAATGAGATTTACTTAAAAATACACAGGTTTATAGGTATAAAATGTCATTTTTTCTATTTAATTATAGTTGAGTGTCACTAGTACGAACAAAGAAAAAAAATTGGGTTTTTCATTCTATTCCTCTCATTCTCTGCTCAATTTTGGGTTCCTTTTTTGTCTCTCGCTTTGTCTCTCGTTGTCTTTCGGGTTTCATTATCGTGTTTCTCGTTCTCTCATTTCGTATGTGGTAGTCCATGAATACAACGATCACTTTCTGGATGATCCGCCTCTTGTAGCTTATTTCATGGGCTCATCAAAAGATTTGTCAAATTAAATTCTTTTCTGCTTTTAAATCTTTATCTGATCTTGGATCGTTACCACAGCCTCGGATCTTCCAATTCCAACGAATATGTTTTCTCCTGGCGAGTGAGTCCTGCGTTTCTTTTGTTTGTTTTGTTTAACTCCGATTTGATTAGATATTGATACGCAAAATAGTTAGTTGAATTGTGGTGTTCGTGCCTCGAATGGTCCTTAGTTTATGAAATTTCATGATTCCACCATTTTCTATTGGTTTTGTGTAGCTTGTATAAGTTCTTAAGCATTCAACGGCTGTTCTTTGCCATATCCAAAAAATAGAAGTTGTTGTTCTTTACAATTTTGAGTGTATATTGCAACACTTAGCGAGTCCAGTGATGTTAGGATATATTTATCAGTTAAGGTGGATAGTCTATGATATGAATTAATTGAAGTAAAACTGTTAGTTCTTTCATGATGAAGCTAAGGAATTAAGTTTTGTATGTTGATGGTATGGTCTTGTGCTCAGAAAAAATGATAATTGTAACTAGCTTGTCCAGCCGGTAACCAAATTCTTGTAGCAGTTGTTTACAAATTAGTCAAATAATGCATTTCTCTTGTGACAATGCTACATACTTAGCTAACTTGGAGATGACATGTCATGATTACAAGTTTATAGATGGATGAGATTTCTATAATTTTATTCACAATATCCGTCAAAATTTTTTCTTGTATCACCTGTTATTTGGAATTGTGGGTTGCATATACTACAACTCACTCCTACCAATAACCAAGGCTTATGATATATTTTGCTTTTTGGTTGTCCTCGTCAATTCATATCAATCTTTTTATGCTTTTCAAAGCTTTATGCTACATCATTTTGAGAATGAATGGGGTCCTCCAAAGTTAAAATGTGAAATCATTGCCTTTTGTGATTCTTGTTTATATAGGTTCACTTCAATGTGGTTTCTTCCTCAAACTGGAGCTACACTTACTAGTAGCAAACTAGAGAGAGATAAATTGAAAGAGAGATGAATGCTTTGTACTTGTTTCTTCAGTGTTTTATGTCTTATTATTAGAAAATCGTGTTTTTAGAATTCAAAGCATGGGAATAGAATTGACAAAATACACATGTCCTCCTTATTTGCTATGTTTCTTTCTTAAGCTTAAGTTTTTGATTCTGCTTTTAAGTGCTTGAAACATGTATTTTCTCTTTATTTCTTCTTGCACGCAGGTCTTCAAAGACTAGAGGACTTTCCTATGTCAGTGTACCTATAAGCATATGGCATGAAAGATGAAGGAGACTGGTTTTACTCGCCAGAATGGTGGAATCCTCATCACAACAGGTACACGTTTTCACGAGCTATCCCTATAAAAGGAACCGTCATCGTTTCTATTGTTGCCCCACCATTCTTATCTCCAGGTGAAGCTCTCTACATTCAAAGCCTACAAAGTTTTTCCTATGATATTCTTGTTGGCTCCTTTCATTAAAGGAACTTGTTTCACTCAAGAGAAACTTTGAAGCTGCTCCATATTTTGCCTATGTCAATGTGCCCTGTAAGGTTGCTTATCATATTCTGTTAGCGTCATTATTCGATCTAAGGGTTGTATAAATAGATATTGATCTCAACATTTGGTATCTTGTGAACTATTTCATTGTGATCACATTGGTTGAATAAGAATTCATTGTTTGCCATAATCAAATTGTAAGGTTTTGTTTTCTTATTAAACTTATTGAGGATTGAGAGTTATAACTCTTGTATAGCTTCCTTGGATAGCTTTCTTGATTGAATTTTGCAAGGAAAATAAGTTTGTAATCCAGCAATAAGTATGTAAAAAGATATGTATGTAGTCATTCTAAATATAATTGTAGCCAAGCACATTCATATATAGTCATCGCATAATGTGATATTCCAAAAAATTTAAATCTCAACACTTAATTATGTACTTCATCCGATCAAAACAAATATGTAGCTCTTAACGAACACAAATATGCAATATATTTAGGACCTCATAAGTATGTTGATGAGCTAATTAGTCTGTTACATAGTTAAAAATATGTAAATATGTTACAAAACTAGATAAATATGTGAAAAAATTTCACACCATTTGATTCAATTATGTAGTTTCAAATACTATAAATATGTTGCATATTTATTCCCAAGAATTACTCATACAGATACCAATTGTGTAACATACTTACCAAAATAATATATTTTCCAAGTGACAGCTATGAGACATAATTACTAACACATACTTATGTGGCCATAACGACTTTCTTAAATTACATAAATAATAAGTAGGTTAAATACTTAAAAAATATGGTACATACTTTTAAACTTATATGTTACATATTTACAAAGTATGCAGAAGTTTTGACTGGTCAACGCGGTGACATAACCGTAAATACTTTATTCTCCACACTAACAACTAGGAGTAATTAAGTATTATTTAACCAACAATAAGTCCACAATATTTTAGATCTATTCTAGTCATTAAACGCAAATCTTATCCCATTCTAGTAATCATCCCTTATCATCAAGCATCTTCCATATCTCACTCAATCTTCTCTCTCACTTTCATTGATATCCAAAATTTTCAATAGTTTTTCTACAGTTTCCTTGAGCCATGACCGCTAAGGTACAATTTCCATATTTTTTGTTTACAATATATGTAATATTGAACAATTAGATTGACTAAATAATGCAAGTAATCATACTAATCTTGGATTTATAATTACAAAAATTTGTGTTGCAATTGAGCATTCACGAGTCAAAAATAAGGAAGAAGGCATTAGTGACCGTTTCTGGTTTTCCAGGTATATTTTAACATATTATTTTAAAAAATTTATCATATGATATAGTTGTGAAAATAAACATAATTGATAGTTTTTTTTTTTTACTATAGGAATTAATTCGGTAGCAGTGGATGACAAAATTGGGACATTCACAATAGTTGGTGAAGTTGATGTACCTGTTATTGTGATAAAACTAAGAAAAATATGTAATGCAGTAATTGTTTCGGTTAAAAATGTTAAACCACTTAAAAAAATCCCGAACCAGCTAAACCGGATTCATCTAAACCGGCTGAAGGTTTTGTATATCCGTTCCCGATGAACTACCAATATTCTTCTGCCTATGAAAATTCATATTATCAACCATGCACTTATTTGTCGATTTGTGGGCCGTGTTCTTTAATGAGACGAGTAATTTAAACTAAAAAAATTAAAAAATTGATGAAAATAATTAACTGAGTCGCTGTGATCAAATAAATGATCACGCTTGTGTTGTTGTCGATGTCGCTAAAATTGACAGCGACAACTAATTGATCGTAGCGATTATAGTACCATTTATTCACTTCTCATAAAACTAAATTTAAAATTACTTGAGATTTTGAGTCGCTGAATGGTATCTCAGCAATGTTAAAAAGAACATGGCCGTAGTAGAGAAATCAAATCCTTGTGTTATTATGTAATTTTTTTAGTTAATTATTTCCAGTTGTGTACATTATGTAGCTTTTAATTTTGATAGAAGAGTGTCTTTTTTTCCCTACTGTAATATATATTTCTTATTCTTATATGAGATTATCAGAAAGAGAGAAAAAAGATTAATTTTATGATAATATCAAATATACACGTTGGTAATTTTAACTTTTAATCATCTGATAAAAGTTTGTTTTCTTGCGAATTTTTCTCTTGTACTTTTCTATTTTCTTGTACCTTTTCTGTAGCTAGCTACTACTATATTATTAATCAATGTTTTTAACTGTAATTATTAATTAATGTTGCGAGGGATTGTAAACTCAACACAATCCTGGATTGAGGTTTCTCAACCAATCTCAGAGTCTCAGTGAACTCAATTTTCACTGGATATTATTGTTTTGTGAATGGTGTGTGAAGAATATCATATATTTTCCCTNTTTTTTTCCCCTTTTTTTTTTTTTTTTTTTTTTTTTTTTTTTTTTTTTTTTTCTGATTCCGTAGAAAGAGTAAGCACGAGAGTTTATGTTATTTCAAAGAATCTTTCAGCTTTACATTCAAAATTAGAAATGGTCTTGTGGGCAATATCAAATTTTCTTTCTCTTCACATGTTAAAAGTCAGGCTAGCGACAAATTGTTCAGATATCTTGCAAAATACAGTAGAGATAAAATAAAACTACTTCCATATATAAGCTCTATAATATGTCATGTTTGTCATGTTAGTTTTTTCTGGTATGTAGCTTATTTTTTCTTTCTGTTTTTTCATTTAATTAAAATTGACAAAACTATCATTTGTCAATATTATAGCGATCCCACATTCTCCAGCTTCAATCCTGAAATTTTCTGGTAATGGATTATTGGCATCCTAGCTAATTGTGTTGTTGTACTTTTGAATCCTTACATTAATAGAAGAGCTGTTTAACAATATATATATATATATATATATATGTATTCATTTTTCCATAAATGAATATACTTAAGCTAATAAAAAAAAATCTCTTTCTCTCTGTCTTGGTCTAGGAGCTTCTAAAGTCGTTCTTCCACCGCTTAATGTAAGGTCTGGTGAACAGTTGTAGAAAATTTTGATAGCATTAATCACTACAAGGAAACAGTCGATTTGCGACTATAATGTAGATGTGACTGATTTATCAGTTATGTATATGAGCAACTAATTTGGGATTGATGTGCGACTACAAAAAATTAATCACACTTGTCGTGTCTAAAATGTGTGTTTTCTTATAGTAAACAATGTTCGTCTGTTTTGTTTAACTTTCGACACTTCTCCTTTCGTAGAAGTAGAACTGAGTTTTTACAAGATAAATTTCTTTTGAGTTGAGCATCCCATCTTTCATTTCGGGTTTGGGTCGGTGAGCTCCTCTAGTGGAACAGCTTTGAAGCGGTGGCTTTTATCGTATCGGGTTTGATGGCAAATGTGATGAGCTTATTTTTTTCTTTCGCCGTCAGCTTCTTCTTTATTTCTAGAGTTTACACTTTCTTCTTCATCAATGCTCATGACAACGCACCTTTATGGTGCTTGCCAAGTGATAATTTATGCTCGGTGACCCCTCCTATTTGTTTTTGTGCCTTGTTTTTCCGAGTAAGTTAGCTTAGCTAGGGGCTTTGACATTAGTTTAATTAGCTTTGTTTTAGAACTAGCTTAGTGTTGGCTAGATCATTTGGTTAGCTTCTTTATTCTTGTTTTTCCGGGTTGTGTTTAACCTCTGGTTTGATGTGTGATTTTGTTTTTTCGGGTTTGATTTCTACTGTGTTTAAATTGTTTTGCTCTATGTCCGTACTTAAGATTTGATGATCTTCTCTTAGTTTCTATCAACGTGTCATACGGTTGACTTCATTTTTGACTTCGCCACTTTTAGAAAAATTGTGGATTATTTTCTTGCAAGTATAAGATCCTAATTCTTCATATATGATGTACTTGTTTTCTACTACATGAGGTTTCGTCACTAGTTCTGGTTTGTTTTATCTTGTGGTGATTTTATTCCGTGAGTTCGGGTTAACATTTTTTGAGATTTTTTTGTTTGTTCTACTTGTATTTTTATATGTGTTCGTATTATAGAACTCCTCTCTTTTAAGCTTAGCTTTTCGGAATATTCTTGTATTTCGCCCACTTGAGAGTAATCATCATTATATTTCACCCTGATTCTATTTATACAGTTTCTTAGTGGAAAAAATAAATATACTTATCTATCCCTAGTCCCTATTACTATTACCTCTCAAATAATACTCCGTCTTATTTAAAGTTCTCACATTTATTGCAAAAATAATATTGTTGAAAAAAATAAACCCTAAATAGGATGTTAATATGGGTTTGTAATCCCATTTAATAAAGGACTTTTTTGTGAAATGCCCATTAAGTTTTCAAATTGTATAAAGTGCCCACTTGTATCATCTTTGTGCCAAATGCCACTTTCTTGGTGGAGAATAACATTAATACCCTTCCTAACAATAAATATAAGCGGCACGGGTCCATCACATCTCATCTCTTGTGTTTTTTTTAACAACATAATCTTATTTATATTGATAAGTGATAATCTTCGTTCAGAATTGCAGTAATACAATAAGGAATTAAAGGATAGTAATTAAAGTCAGATGAAGAGGTATGAGCTTTAGCTAAGCGATCTGCAGCACGGTTACATGATCGATGTACCCACGTAACATCTATGTGATCAAATCGGTTCTTCCAAGTATTGATTTCTTGAACCCAATTGTAAAGATGGAATGTTGATTGTTTGCCATTGAGGATCTCCACGATATTCTTATTATCACCTTCAAAAATTACTGTACGATAACCTTTGATCCAGGCCTGTTGCATAGCAATTAAGAGGGCTTGAAATTCTGCTTCCAATGGTGTATAACAATTATGGCCTATTTTACTCCCAGATTCTATATATCGGCCATGTTCATCCCTTATTATCCATGCCGCTGTTGAATTACCGGATGAGGCTTGGAAACTACAATCAAAGTTGCATTTGTAGAACATTGGGCCTGGCCTTGTCCAGTGAGTCAGTTCCAGATGATGATTCCGATAATCGTGATTGTCCTCATTATCTTCAATTTTTATACTTGTAGCCCATTCCATCGTATCCTTGTTGCTTTCTTTAACCGTTTTGTACCAGTTTTGAGCCTTGTGTTGATAGATTAGTAAATTCCTACTTTTCCATAACCTCCAAAGAGTCCATAGTGAAAGTTGTTTCGTAAATTCTGATGGAGAATTAGGAATTATCTGGTCGATAATATAGGATAATTTATCTTCAACATCTTTTGCTGGGTCCCAAAAGATTGGACAGGCTAATGAAACTCCTCGCCAGATAGCCTTTGCGTATGAACATGTAAAGAAAATTTGATCAGGGGATTCATCTTCAAGACAACACCTACGGCATTGAGCATTTGATACCACTCGACGAGCTCGGAGAATTGTACTCGCAGCTAAGGCTCTAGTTACTATATGCCAAAGAAAATGTCGTATCTTTGGTGCTGTGTTTAATCGCCAAATACTTCTTTTAAGATTAATAGAACCACTTGGAGGACGAATGTTTGGTAAAGAATTGGAATGTGTTGCTAGCCAGTAGACTGAATTTACTGTGTAGATACCAACCTTTGTATAGAACCAACCAATACGGTCGTCTTGAACATCAGGATGAATACGAATCTTTAGAATTTCTTCAACATCCTCCGGTTTGACCAAAGCTTGTATACGAGAAATATTCTAGTGATGACCATCCGAACTGAATAAATCAGAAACTCGACTTGCAGTATTTATGTTACCTTCTAATTGTTGTGGTGGCTGTGGAGGATTTAGAGGAAGCCATGGGTTAGACCACATATTAATATTTGATCCATCGCCCAACAAACAGTATAATCCGGACTTCACTAGAGCATGACCAGCTAATAATGAGCGCCAAAGGTACGACGGTTTGGTTCCAAGTTGAGCCTCCATTATAGTAGTGTTTTGATAATATCGACTCTTCAGAACTAGTGCAGCCAGACTATACGGATTACTAAAGAGTCGCCGCACCTGTTTCCCTAATAGTGCCGTATTGAAACAACTAATATCCCAAAAACGTAGACCCCTTTCTCTCTTTGGTAGACTTAAACGTTTCCACGAGATATAATGCATAGAGGTATAATTTGTACCTTTCCGCTACCAAAATTTGGAAAGTATAAGATTGATATCATTACAAATACCCGTCGGTAATTTGAAACAATTCATCATATAGACCGGTAAAGCCATAGCAATCGTCTTCAATAAAATTTATTTACCTGCATCCGATAGGAACCAATATTGCCAGTTTTGGGTCCGTTGTTCGAGCCTTTGAACAATATGTTGAAAGAGTTCTTTCTTTCTTTTCCCACATAACTCTGGTAGGCCAAGGTAAACACCATTGCCACCTTCATTATGTATATTTAATTGATGACGTAGTCTTATCTTCATGGCATGATGGACTCTTTTGCCGAAAATTATTGCCGAGTTATTTAAGTTGATTATTTGTCCCGATCTCTCCGCATAACGATTAAGAATCCTATTGATCGTATCACATGAACGTACATTCGCATGACAGAAAAATAGGACATCATCAGCAAAGGCCACATGGTTAATTGTTGGGCCACCCGAGCTTATTTGCATTCCCTTCAACCTTTTACTTTGCATTGCTTCATATAATAGATGACTTAAAACTTCACTGCAAATGATGAATAAGTAAGGTGACAGTGGGTCACCTTGCCATAATCCGCAAGTAGGTATTATCGTACCAAAAGATGAACCGTTGATCAGTACAGAGAAAGACACAGATTCAACACATCGCATAATCCACTCTATCCATGTCTCTGCGAAACTCATATGTTGCATTGTTTCTCGAATAAACGACCATTCCATACGATCATAGACCTTGGAGATATCAGTTTTTATCGCCATATATGACTTAGACCATCGTTTCCTTGATTTCAATGAATGAAACATTTCTGTGCTATGATCACATTATCCAAAATATTTCTTCCTGGGATAAACGCCGCTTGTTTGGGACTAATAAGAGCTGGCAGATGCTGTTTTAAGCGGTGGACCAAACTCTTTGAGATAATTTTGTAACGTACATTGCATAAAGCAATGGGTCTAAACTCATTCATAGAACGCGGACAGTCTGTTTTTGGTAATAAAAATATATGGCTGTGGTTGTAACCGTCAGGAATGCTAACCGTAGTGAAGAATTGTTTGATTTCCCTTATAACGTCATGTTTAATCTTTGGCCAGAATTGATGAAAGAAAGCACCGGTAATGCCATCGGGACCCGAGGCTTTATCAGGGCCTATTGAAAAAACTGCTTTTGTGATTTCCTCATCAGTTACTGGTCTAGTTAAAGACTGATTCATCTCCGATGAGACTCTCGAACGAAAATTATGAAAGAAATCATTGTGACTGTCATTCGTTCGTGAGCTGCAGAACAAGGCTGAAAAATATTGACAAGCTGTTCTGCCAACTGCGGAATCACCACGACTAATACCACCAACTTCATCTTCAATGGCCAATATACGATTACGAGCAATTCTCTCTTTGCAAGCCGAATAGAAAAACTTGGTATTGCGATCACCAGCTTTTAACCATGTTACTCGACTTTTTTGGTGCCAGTATTGATCTTCTTCTTTATATGGAATGTGTAACTCGGATTGTAGTTTTTGAATGTCCTCAGTAGATAAAGAACCTTGTGATTTACCATAATCTAATGCACACTTCAATGTAGGAATACGTTGGGCTGTTGGAACATAATTAGCACGTTTCCACTCTGATATTGATTTCCGGTATGCTTGAAAACGAGAGGATAAATCCGGTTGTGTTCGGCTATCGTTCCACGTCTGGAGAACATTGTCTTTGAAACCATCTTTAGTAAATAAACGCCAGTCATATCAAAACCAACCTTTCCGAGGTCCCAAATCCTGGTCGCAATGCAATACGAAAGGACGATGATCGGAGCCTTGGAACGGTAAAAATTCTACTAATGATGATGGGAACATACTCAGCCACTCCGAGTTGGCTAGAGCTTTGTCAAGATAACACCAGATTTTGTGTGTATGTCTTTGGCCGGTCAACGTAAACCGATCTCCAGTGAATTTGACATCATGAAAATCACATGTGGAGATCATACGATTGAAATCTACAAATGTATTGGCCGATCTAGAAGGTCCACCTCTCTTTTCATTGTTGTTCTGGATTTCATTAAAGTCTCCGATGACCAGCCATGGTGCTTGTCGAGTTGTGGACATTCATTCAAAAGATTCCCAAAGATGATGTCGATTTCGTGGCACCGGAGGACCATATACAAATGAAAAATAGAAACGAAAACCATTATAGTCTATTAAAAGATCAACCAAATTACAAGAAAGGGAAATAACAGAAATTTACAAGGAATTTTTCCAGAAGACAGCAGGTCCTCCACTTGTATTTTGTGGAGGAACGGTAACATAGTTGTCATATCCTAAAACTGAAGCTAAGTCACGAATCATGTCATCAGACTGTTTAGTCTCGGAAAGGCAGATTATGTCTAGGAGATACTTCCGATATATCTCCTTAAGGCGTCGAACTGTCAAGTCATTGCCCAGACCTTGACAGTTCCAAGCTGTTGTAATCATGGCGAATTGGGTGGGTTAGGTCCCACCACTCCTTGAATCTTTTTGATGTGGTTAGAGCTTGAGGAAGATCCATCACGATTATTCCCAATGCGGACAGCAGCAAAAGAAGTTTCACCATCCTCTAAATCCTCAAACTTTCGTTTACGTGGTGAATAAAATTCAGTTTCCTCCATGTGTTGATCTTCAGCCAAAACACCACTTGTCTCGATGCCTTCACCTGAAGTGTTCAAACTTGGTGTAGGAAGGTTGGAGTTAGCAACCTGAGTCTCATGATATCCATTAGACGTAACGTGTACATCATTCTCTGCCGGTTCTGGATTGTGTTCTTCCTCCTCCAGATCAGATTCCATTTCTGTAATCTGAACTCCTTCATTGCTTTGTGGCTGTCTTGTTCCATCATTGTGATGATCACCGTCACTCCCTGAAGAGTTATCTGTCCCGCCATTCACCAACATACAAGCTCCATTATCGTGTGTCATAAGTCCACATACTTCACAAAAGCCGCGTAAACGTTCATAACAAAATTGGAGAAGAGTGTTAATCCCTTGTGTAAATTGGAAGTAGCGTTGAAATCGTAGAGGGACATTGATATCCAGATTCAAACATACTCAAACAAACTCAACCCGTGAAGCAGCTTCCGGTGAGTAATCTGTATCCAACAAAGAGCCCATTGCTCTACCGATGTGGTTGATGACATTCTGAGACAAGAATTGTAATGGAATTCCCCTGATTTGGACCCAAAAGGGAATTAGATTCAGCATGTGGGGAGACATTGTTGGACTCCAACGTTGTAGCACTAGCATTCTGTCCGCAAAAGCCCACAGACCACCACAGAGCACCGCCTCCATCATTTCTACAGACGGGAACAAAAACTGGAAGCAACCTCCGGCGATTGTTCTGCCGTGAACCAAACCGTGGAGCCACCAAGCCCTGGGCATCACAACAATGATCGATCGGATGTTTTGGCATCATGGAATTGTTGGCCAGCAAATGATTATAAAGCGATTCACGGCCATGGATTGAGCCGTAACACCAGAGGGAAGAAGGAAAGGTGCTTCTGAGGAACCAAGATTGAGATCTTCATAGAGTGTCTGATGTTTGTCGCCATTGAGAAGAGAAAAAACTTGAATCGATTGAAGCCTTGTGTGAGGGGAATTGAAATGCGATGAATGCAAATTTGGTTTTGCACAATTTTCTGAAAAACATTTATACGCCTCTCAAATCGGGAGGAAAATACACCACGATACGTTGTAGGTAACGTGGGAATAAGTACCGATGAGAAAAATGGGTAGTGGGTAGAGGACTCATTGGTGAAAGTGGTCGTGATGGTCACAAAGATGAAGAAGTCGGAAACCGCCGCAAAGCTCTGTGTAATTGCCTTTCGCATTTTTTTCTTCACATATCTCATCTCTTGTGTTTATCTATTTATCTCTTATATGGCTATGGACTTATTATCTCTTTCAAGGACATGGACTAATTATCTCTTACAGAGTTGAAAAAAGTGTTGTAAAAAACCCTTAGTTTCTTTCCTTTTAATAGACATGTCAAGTAGGTAATAGATGAACTCATAGACAAAATCAATCAAAAAAATGTCCATCGTTTTAGACAAAGATAACTTAGACAATATCACCTTTTTGTTAATGTTGTCAATGTCCAGCTTGGATTGATAGTCAACGTCAACGACCAGGGGAATGTTTTTAATCTCATCCACGTCCAGTTTATCATCGCTGATGATAGTTTCCTTGTCCACGTCCACAGAGTTATATTCGTCTCTAAAGAAAATTCCTAGTTCATGACTCCTGGTTTCTCAGACACAATATCACTTATGTGTTCCTCGCTTACCATATCCAGGGTATCTTTACTCTCATACACAACCAATTCCAGGAAAGTTTGTTTACTCATGTCCAAGATCATATGATCCGCAACGATGCCATCTGCCTTGTCCACATCCACACTTTTATGTTCCGTCACTGCTTGTGTTCACCTAATCCATGTCTTGTTATTTTCTGGCCTCACTATGACTTTCGTGGTGGTGGTAGTGGTGTTCCAGATTTTGAGGTGACATCTAGATTTTGAGGCTTTGTACTAACAAACATATTGGAAGGCAAATCACATAAATTGTTCTCACACCACCACCATTGGAAGGCAAAGAAAAGAAAAAAACCTCAAAATCCAAAAACAGTTAACAACACAAGAAGTTTAATCAATGTCTAGCAAACATATTGGACTACCTGACATAGTCATGGTTGAAAGTATATTCAAACACGGGTGACCAATTGGTCCATGTTTACCAGAAACATTGGACTGTATGTCCATGTAAAAGCAAATTAGTGGATGGTCCACATCTCTGTGCAATCTATTTTTGTAGGACTTAGTGATCGATTGGTCCATGTCCAGCAAGAACATTGGACCATGTCCATTCCAAACCAAATCATTAGTCCATGCATAGCAGGAACATAGATGTATGTCCATGTAAACAAACTAGTGGAATGGTCTATGTCCCTATGAAGAAAAACATACAACCAAAAACAATGTCTATTTCTTTGAATCACATGTAACACAAGTTTACCATACAACGGAGAAAAATAGACACCCAATAACAAACAACCAATCAAACTTAAAAACACAACAATCAACCCATTACAACTACAACTACCAAAATCACCCAACTATAGTGCACATCCTTAGGCATTAGTGACTGATGGACCATGTCCAACACGTACATCAGACTTTTATGATCATGTCCATTTTATAAAAAATCATTGATCCATGACTGCATGTCCATTCCAAAAAAAACATTTGTACTGGTCCACGTCAATACGAAGCCTATTGCTACAAATAAAAACAAGCTGAGAAATCCACAACCACAACCATAAACCGATACAACAACTACAATGTATAAAATGAAGATGTGAAAATTAAAACATGGGTTAATCTCTGAAAGAAATGACATCAAGCAAAACCAACAAATGAAAATCAATAAAATTAATTCAAGGAAATTCAACACCCAAAATCGGTGAAAAAGTATTTATTTTAAAACATAAAAGAAAGAGGGATTTCGAAATTTTCTGGCAAGTCAACATGCAATGATGAGGAAACAACAGAAACCTCATGCACTGAGGAAAAAAACAAGTATGAATTTCCAAAATTGATGAATTTGAACTGAAGATCGGACAAAAAGAGAATAAGAGAAACCCTTGTGTGGGAGAGAAAAAGTCGAGAAAGAGAAGGGAGAGAACAGTCAAAAATCTTTTTTTGAAAACTTAGGAGAGAAGACATTAACCCCTAACATCTTTTAAGTTAATTGGACCGAGTGTAAAAGCATCATTTTTTTTGAAAACTGACATTTGGCAGAAGAAATAAGATAGAGGGCATTTGACATGATTTAAGAAGATAAAGGGGCACTGAGCCCAATTAACTCTTTAATAAATGAGTATGTTGTATAATCTAAAACCATATATTTAAAATTATTAAATGAGTTTATACGAGTTTCTTCATTTAGATCTATTTATTAAATGAGTTTTAACAAAATTAGATAGATACCCATTTAAACCCACTTATCAATTTTGGATATATTTAGCAAAATAAATGAATTTTGTAAATAATAAATTCTCATGCATAATCATTTACAAAAAGGAGTTCCGTCAAAAATTTTCCCTCAGTTTTTCAAAATTTCGATTTTACTCTTAGTTTACTTTTCGGGGAAAAAATTTTTCCACCAGTTTTTCCGCAAAAAAATTTCCACCAAATTTTTCTGGAAACTTTTTCCCTCGGAATTTTTTTTTCCGTCAAACAAAAATTTGGCGGTAAAATTTTTTTGGCAAGAAAAACAATTTTAGCAGGAAATAACCGAATGTATTTTCTTCTTTCTCTGGAGGATTTTATTGTATTAGTTTAAGATTTGCTCGATTCTAATGACCTCTAGTTCTAGCAAAGTCGGTAATGATTTCCAAATATGTTATTAAAACTATTATTTATTGTAATAATATGATTTTATGAATGAGTTTTTGTTTTTTTAATTATCTCTATTTTGACTTATTGATTTCAGATAGTTTACGTGATTTTCCAACAAAAATAAAAATTGTATTTTAGTATTATCTGATAAATTTAAATGAGTTAAACAAAGTGAAATATATTTAAAATGGTCTAAATGAGTTTAATGGATACAAAGGATTTGAATGAGTTTAAATGAGTAATGTTAAATGGGTATAAAATTAAATGGAGTTAAATGAGTTTGAGCTTAAATGGGATGGGTGTTAAATGGGATGGGTTTTCCCATATTAACATCCCTAACCCTAAGCACAAACATTATAATCCAAAGACAATGGGGCCGATTGGTAAGAGTTGTAACTTTTGGTTTTTGGCTGTAGAATTTAGGCTGTAAGTGTTTTGGTTGTGGCTTTAGATTTGAGTGCTGTAGAAATTTTCCAAAGCTAGTATATACGTGCTCTGAGTTTTTGGCTTTGTAAAGCCAAAAAATTGCTCTGCAAAACAAAAAAAGAAAAAAGTGCTCTAGATTTAGAATGTGTAAAGCTTGATTGGTAAGGATTTAGTGTTCTAAAAAAAATATGGCTCTGAAAAAATTCCAGAGCAAAGCTTAATTAGAAGAACTTAAGTGCTCTGAAAAAATTATGGCTCTGCAGAGTTGCCGTAGGATTTACCAATCAGGCCCAATATTCATTCACATCACATATTGGTACTTCTTACTCTCTTCTTGCAACTTGTCTCTTGGCATGTTCGAATTCTTCTTCGGTTGGACTTTAAGTCAGCATTTATACCACACATAAAAGACAAGCAATGAGAGAACCATTAGTTTTGATGTGAGCTTTAACTTTTTCCAAAAGCACAAGCTAGAGAACTTGCCTGTGATGTTCTTACGTGACCAAAGCGTCAAGGGATTCGATATGTGGCCCGGTCGCATACGCGGCATTCTAATAATAATACACTTCCATTTAATTTCGTTACATTGAGGTTAGTTTTTCAACCAACTAGCACAAAACACAAAAACAAATTTACAGAGATTGACTTACTCTACTTTTACATCTACTTTTTATTGGGTCAAATATTATATTCATTATATCAAGACTCGCAGATGCCTACTCAGTTTCTATATAAACAGATATCAACGGACTTGCAATTGTCATCAAGTATCTTCCATATCTCACTCAATCTCTCTCTCTCTCTCTCTACCCTCTCTCTCTCACTTTCATAGATATCCAAATTACTCAATAGATATTCTATAGTGTTCTTGAGCCATGACCGCTAAGGTAAACTTCATTTGTTATGCGTTGAATTAGTTTTTACATAATTTATATAATTTAAATATAATTTTTTTATTAAGATTGACAATATGCAATGGATCTTAATGATCTCTCTGGTTTATAATGACAGAAATGTGTGTTGCAGTTGAGCATTCATGCGTCCAAAATCAGGAAGAAGGCATTAGTGACCGTTTCTGGATTCTCAGGTACATTTTACAAAAAAATTACAAACTTATACAATATGATATTTTTAGGAAAACAAACATTTTTATTAATGAATTATTTTTATGTTAATATAGGGGTTAATTCGGTAGCAATGGATGACAATACCGGGAAAATGACGGTAGTTGGTGAAGTTGATGTATCAGTTATTGTCATGAAGCTAAGAAAAATATGTAATGCAGAGATTGTTTCGGTTGAAGATGTTAAACCATCTGAGAAAAAGCTTGAACCAGCTAAACCGACTGAAGTTTTTGCAAATCCGTTTACGACTAACTACCAATACCAATACAGTGCGCCCTGTGCAGATCATTACTATCAACCATGTACTTATTCTCGAGTTGTAGTCGAGGAACCAAATCCTTGTGTCATTATGTGAATTTTTTTAGCGAATTATTAAATAGTGAAGTTACGTAGCACTTAACTTTGATGGAAGAATGTTTATTTTTTGGCATAATATATATTTCTTTCTTGTATGAGATTATTGCGATATTCAAAAAGAGATTAAATGAAATACGAGCACATTCAAAATTATATATGTAATTACGAGTTGGCATCTCCAATGATACTCTAAACCCTATTTTAAATTCTATATTTAGAGAAAAGATGTCTTCAATGATACTTTAATTTTTATTCCAGAAAAGAGATCTTTATATTGGAAAACGAGTCTATTTCTTAATGAACTTTTATCGCACTATCGATTTTTAATAAACACTTGAACTAGTTTTAAATTTTAATCTGGTACTAAAAATTTTAAAAACCTACATAAACTTCTTAATTGTTTCCAATTTTTACATTGACCGTTATTACCGTGAGTCAACGGTTAAGTCTCCGTCATTACACCATTAGACGACATGTGTACGATCGATTTAAGCACCACGTGTAGGGTAGAATTAAAAAAAAATAAAAAAAAAATCAAAACAAGGATTTTTAAAGAAATTGACCAAATATATAAAAATAAAATAAATTAAAATAAATTAAAATAAATTTCTAAAAACAAAACTTGAAAAAACTAAGAAAATCCGAATAATTTTTTTAAAAATTTATAAAGATAGAAAAATATTTCAAAATATTAAAAATAAATTAAAATAAATTAAGTTAATACCTATTACAATTCAACTACAGTTATAATCCACCCGATTCAAAAAATCCTCTACTCTAAAATTCTAATTCAAAATTCGTCATAAATCCTAGAAATATTCAACAAATCAAGTGTTTTTGACATAGTAATAGGTGTTTCATCATAAAATTTTGACGTCTTACTAAATGTTTTACTGAAAATTGACATTCAAGAAGTTGAAGAGAAAAGGCATGGGAACAAGTTGATGAAACACCTACATAAATAAGTTAATAAAATATATATAATAAATGAGTTGCATGAAGCACCTAGTGTCGGAAGCAACTACAATGCTGAAAGCATCAATAGTACTTCATAAACTCATTTATGTAGGTGCACCTATTGTCATACCAAAAAACTTATTTTGTTAAAAATTTCTAAGGCTCATGACAAATTTTGAATTCAAGGTTTAGAGTTGAGGATTTTCAAATTGGGTGGATTATGATTGTAGTCAAGCTGTAATCTTCTTGTAATTATGTCTATTCTTTGGTTAGTTATCATGTTTATCTTTCGGTTAGTTATGTTGTAATGAGTTGTATTTAATTTATTTAGTCCCGTGTCTATAGTTTTTTTTTAATGTTTAAAAGTTATTATGATTTTCTAAAAAATTTCAATTTTTTATTTTTAAAAATTTAGTTTGACTTATTTAATTTATATACATGTTTCTTAATTTTTAAATACTTTCTTTATTTTTTAAATTTTGTTTAATTTTATTTAAATTTACTATGTTTTTGATTTTTTAATGTTTTCAATTTTTTTTAAGTTTTCAATTTGGTCGTATATGTGGCGCTTAAATCGGATGTACACATATCATCTGACGGTGAAATGATGGAGATTTAACTGTTGACTGATGGTGTTAACTGTCAGTATAGAAATTGACCACAATTAGGAAGTTCATATAGGTTTTTAAATTTTAACCACTAAATTAAGATTTGAAATGAGTTTAAAAAGTTTATTAAAAACCAGCATTACTAAAAAGTTTATTAAGAAATAGGCGATTTTTCTTTTTTTCATATCTCACTTCAAATTTGGAGGATTCTAAATTTTAGAGTGGAAATTTACTTTACCAAATAATTTTTTGATTTTTAGTATTATTATTTTATACCTAAACAAAATTATATGATCAAAATATAAATAAAACAAAAATAATTTTAATTATCAATATTACTAAAACTAACTAAATTGGTAAAATCCATAAAATATAAACTTACTATATATTAGTTTCACATAACATATATTGCATAACATGATCATTGAAGATTAACGAGATTTTGATGCTTCAATAAAAATACTCGATTTTAAGTGTTTCTAGCTTGATTATAGACATATCAAAGATAAATAAGCTTTCACTTTTTCACTTAAAAATACATTAGTTAATCAATTATAGTAATAATCATGTTTAAATAAAAAAATATTATAATTTATTTGTTTATGTGATGTAATAAAATTTTATTTGAAATAAATTATAAGATGGTGTTACTATCACTATTGATCTCTATTACTATTTGATCAGATTTAACTAAAACAACAAAACTTTTATAATTAATTATAAAAAACACATATAACTATTACAAAAATATTGATTAATAAAATATTATATTTAATATAACACTACAACAATAAAAAAATCAGAAAAAGATGAGTGAGAAAATGCTTGGTTCTCTCTCCTCTCCTTATTCTTCACAACTATTGAATTTGAAAGATAATCGTATCCTAAAATGGATGTTATTTCACTAGTTACAGGCGGTTCAATCAGGCCTTCTAACGGCTAAATTGCTGTATTGTAATCTGTTAGGCCAAAGTTTGGGAGAATTCCTCTCAACGGACTATGAAGATGCATGATCCAAATTTGTTGATTTTGTGAGAATCTAATTGTTTTGGAACGTCAATGAACCTCTTAGATTTCAACCACAATTTGATTTTGCAAGAGGTTGCGACGTTGAAGTTTTGTTATGAGTGTCTACGCTTGTTCTATGCTGATTGTGGTCTCTTTACCCATGACGTATCTGAGTGTACGATCATTAACAAAGTTCCGACTGAGTCTGCAAATTATGATAATGATAATGGCGATGGTGATGACTTAGATGACAAGGATGAAGATGATTCCATGACTGATATATCTGATGGTGGTCCGGTACAATTTGGCCTGATGCATGGTACTCGTGCGACCAAAAATCTGAGCAACATGCCTTGAGTTCTGCCAGACCTTTTACTGAGACAATACCTATGAGGCATTATCAAAGTTGGTTACACGAAGCACTAACTATTGACTATCACGGTATTATAGTTGTTATGATGGATGATGTTGTGGTTCCAATAATGAATTCACCAAGTGAGGGTGACGCAACAAACAACAACAATGAAGGTATGGTGGGTCATAGGCCATCAGATTCCCAAAAAGATTGCATTTTGGAACTATCAGGATTTAAAAAGATCCGTGGTAGTTTGATGTTTAAAAGGTCTGAAGGCTAAGTATGACCCATACATACTCTTTCTGGTGGAGACAAAGAATCAAGATGATATTGTTCGTGATGTTGTTGTACAAATATCATATGCTAATGTTAGGTGTGTAATCATGCAAGGTAGTAGTGGCGGTCTTACTTTGTTGTGGCAAAATAATATTCAGGTGTCCTTTAATTTTATTTTTGCAAAGCTCATGGATTGTAACATAAATAATAGAGGAGACTCTTTATATTTTTTGTGTATATATGGTCACCTAAATCGTGCATATCAAAATCATTTATGGGAGCATTTACAATGTCTTAGTAATAATCATCATGGCGCTTGATTGTTAAGTGATGACTTTAACGAAATTCTCAATGTCAATGAGAAGATTGGTGGTCCGCCTAGAGAACCATCAAGTTTGAATCATTTTCGTCAAATGGTGCACCATTGTAGAGTTGAGAACTTACCTTTTATTGGGGATAATATGACATGGCTAAGGAGAAGACACCAACATCTAGTCCGATGTCGGCTTGATCAAGGCTTTGATAATGATGAGTGGCGCATGATGTATCTGGCTTCATCGGTTGAATATCTTGCACTCGCGGGTTCGGACCACCTCCACGCCTTTATCTCTATTGCACATCATGTTGATAGAGTCCGTAAATTATTTAAATATGATCCAAGTTTTCATCACAATGTATCTTTTATCCAAGTCATACGTGAATATTGGTCAATAACGGAGGCAATAACTTTGACTCAATGATTAAGGTCTTGTCTCCGCGTCATTTTGCAATGAAGGCATGACAAAACTATTAATTCGGCTAAACAAATCAAGTACCTCACTAATAAGATTGATCAGTTACAACAATTATTGGTCAAGACTATTGACTAACTATGAGACTTACGACGCTAGTTACATGAAGATTATACAAATGAGGAGCCTTATTTGAAACATAAAGTCACAATAAATGCCTAACTAAAGAAGACAACAATACAAAAAAATTTCATTCCGCCACTAGGACATGTGTTGCTCCTAATAAGCTTACATGTATCTGTAATGTGGATGGCAATTATATTTATGGCAATGTTAATCTCGTGGCTAATGCAGAGTCTGTTTACAAGAACTTCATTGGTTGATCTCAAAAATATTATGATCTCAGTTGGCATATGGTGGATTTGACAAAGAATGATAATCTTACCTACGAGGTTAAAGAAGAAGAGATCAAGGCCACATTATTTTCAATTACATCTTAAAAAGCACAAGACCATAATGGTTTTATAGCTACTTTTTATCAACATTGTTGGACTATGGTCGGTCTTGCCTTGATTTCTAAAGTCAAAACAATTTTTTCAAACCAGTGTTATGCCACATTATTGGAATCACAATCTCTATTTGATTCCAAAGATCTCCAACCCAGAGTCTATGAAGTATTTTCGGACTATCAGCTTGTACAGTATTACATATAAGGTATTATCCAAATTCTGGTTCACTGGCTTAAATCAATACTACCAGGTCTGGTTTCTGAAAAACAAGCGGTATTTATCCTGGAACGCCAAATGTTGGATAATATTTTAATTGCGCATGAGGTTCTCCATTCTTTGCGGGTAAATAAGGTTGTTTCATCGAACTATATGGCAGTTATGACAGATGTTAACAAATCACATGATCGACTAAAATGACACTTTATTGAAGAGATTCTAATTCGAAATGGTTTGCATCCTCGGTGGGTTATCAGATCGATGAATGTATCTCTATGGTGTTTTTTCTGTTCTTATTAACGGCCCCCCTTATGAAACTTGCCATCAAGCCATGGAATTCGGCAAGATGATCCTCTGTCACTCTATTTATTCATTTTGTGCTCGGATGTCCTTAGCTCACTATTAATATTTTCACGAGTTTGTCTAAGTCGCGGAGGTCCAGTGCTTACCCATCTTTTATTTGTTGATGACTCGCTATTTTTCTTGAAATCGGATATGTAGAATACGATTAAGCTTTTCCATATCTTTAGTGACTTTGAGGCTGGTTTAGGGCAACATATCAATATAGCCAAGTCGTCGATTAATAATGGACAGCGATTTTTTAATACTATACAAACTAGGATTCAACAATACCTTCATATTACTAAAATCGGTGGTTGTGATAAATATTAGGGCTCCATGAACAATTTAGTCTCCGCAAGAAGCATCATTTACGCTTTATTGTTGACAAGGTCTAAGCGCGACCAAATGGCTGGGAAAACAAATATCTCTTGCAAGGTGGTAAAGAAATATTTCTCTAATCGGTAGCTTATGCTATGTAAGTCTAAACACATCCTTGTAAAATAAGATCAATAGCTTGATCTTCTGGTTTTGGTGGGGATCAACGACATAACCAATGCATTTACTGTGGGTTTTATGACAGAAAATAACAAGTAAACGATAAGGTGGTCTAGGGTTTAGGGATATACGCTTTTTCAATCACACTTTATTAGCTAGCCATGAGTGAAAATTGGTTAATAGGCCTCATTGCCTATTATACTATGTGCTTCAAGCCAAATACTTTTTGACAAGTACACTACTTAATACTAAAAGGGATGCACGTCCATCCTATGGATGGACTTCCTTATTATTTGGCCTCGATCTCTTGGTATAAAGGCTATGTACTAGTATCGGCGATGTTGCTACTACATCCATTAGATGTGATCTTTGACTTCCCTATGATCTTCCGCGTGTAGCTCGATTATTGCCGCCCTATTCTTGTTTTATGCTTTTAAGGACCCTTATTAATGCTCACACGAGCAAATGGAATGAGGAAGCTCTCAAAGAATATATCAATCCGGTTGATCATATTATTATTCAAAAATATATATTCCCTCTATGGGTACGAGGGACACACTTATATAGCATCATACTCGGGATGGTAACTATATAGTGAAGTCTGGTTATTGTTTTGCTTCATAGTTAGCTGGTGATAGTTACACATCAAGGGCATCGTTAGCTTCTTTTCCTAACTTTACGACAGAACTCCTGCTTTTTGTAAATTCCACCAAAATTCCAAACTTCATTTGGTGGATTGGTTCTGGTGCTATTGGAAGTGTGGAAAATTGCGTAAACATGGTATTGATACATGGCGTCATTGTTTAAGGTGTTGTTGTGACTTTGAAACAACAGATCATGCGCTACTCATGTGTCTTTATGCCAATATTGTTTGGCAGGCATCTGGAATTCTTCTTCGGCTTTTATGTGATCCAAATGTTGCAGTAGTAGATAAAATTCATCATATAGTCTTCTTTTTCCCAAATGTTAATCTCGCTCAACTCTCGCAGTTCTTTTTGATCTGGATTCACTACAAGATTTTGGTATATAGATAGCACTTGCGGATAATGTTTTGGTTGGTTATGTTATCTTTAACTAAACAGGGTATTTAACATATCATTTCGTAATTTTGAAATGCTATTGTTTTGAGCGCATGTAAAAAGATATGTCGACCCGCTAGTTTGTACATTTGGCGACTGTGCTTTAATAGCATATATGTAAACTAAATTCTATCAATGAAAGACCGAGATTAAAATTTTCTCAAAGGAAAAAATAGTTTCTCAAAGGAAAAAACCAAGTGAGAGTTGAAAGAAAACTCAAATATGAGAGTCATCGTTGCATGTCCGATTCTAGTCAAAATTCTCACTCTCGAGTTCTCACTCTTCCCTTCCACTCTCGAATTATCACTTTTCCCTGTTGAAATCTCTTTTTCATTCTTCATATCTAAATCCCTAATGCAACGGTGAATTTGTGCGAAGATTTCTTGTTCTTAGTTTTTGTGAAGTCTCGTCAATTATGGAAAAATGAAGTTTAGATAATTGTTAATCGTTTGGAATTAGTCATCAATTTTGGGTTATTAGTCATCGATTTTGACTTTGAATTGATTATTTTGTTCATTTTCTTTCAGCTCAATTTGAAGTCATCGATTTCAGGGTTTGAAGTGAGGGTCATGTATGTTTAACGAAAGGGGTTTTTGTTTCAATTTGAGTTTCATAAGTTGTAATCGATTTAGGCTACATTTTTATAATTTTAATCGATTCATGGTTGCTATCATGATTTCTTTTCAAAGTATAAAGAATATTTCTTGATTCTACTGGAAGCTTTCGGTTTTAGAACTTGATTTGTGTACTAGACAAGTGAGATGATCGAAGCTCAATCACTCTTTTCATATTATATTCTTGTTTTGGTTGTTATGGTTTACTTTTGGTCTCAATTATACATATTTCTATGCCTCATCTACTTGTGTGTTATTATTCTATATGTATCTATACTTGATCATGGAGCTTTGGTGTTGTTTTAACGTGGACAAGTCTTGGGTTTGGCATCCAAGGTATGGATTTGTTTGTTATCCAAGGTACAAGATAAATTCTTATTGGAGTATGCATGGTGATGTACAGAGTGACAAGCCAAGTGATGATTCGAGATATGACTTTGAAGCTTATGATCTTATTAAAACAGCCTTCTTTGATGATAAGGTAAATACAGAGCCACATAAGGAAGATAAAGCAGATGGGTTTGATAGCAAAGAAGAATATGAATTTAAGAAGAAACTACAAGATGCTGAAACTCCTTTATACTCCAGATTTTCCAACTACACGAAGGTTTCTACGATTATGAGACTATACCATATCAATGTGAAGAGTGGGATGTCAGAAATCTACTTTGATATGCTGTTGAACATTAGTTCATGACATGCTTCCCACAGGTAATTTACTCCCTAGATCAACCGATGGGATGAAGAAATTCTTGAAACTGTTTGGTTTTGGCTATGACATGATTCACGCTTGTAAGAACGATTGTATCTTATACCGGAAGCAATATGAAGATATGGAAAGATGCCCAAGGTGTAATTCTTCTAGATGGGAAAGAGATAAGCATAGTGGAGAGGAAAAAAAGAGGATTCCAGCTAAGGTGTTATAATATTTTCCAATCAAAGACAGATTCAGGCTTATATTTAGATCAAAAAGGATAGCCAAATATGTGCGTTGGCATATTAATGGTGGTAGTTCAGATCGTAAAATGCGGCATCCGATGGATTCAATAACTTGGGCCAATGTGAATCATAAATGACTTGAGTTTTCAGCTAAACCAAGAAACCTGAGATTAGATCTTTCTACGGGTGGGATGAATCCTTTCTCTATTCAAATTACCAAGTACAACACATGGCCGGTGCTAGTGGTTAGCTATAACATGCACCATTGATAGATGATATAATGGATCTCTGGAAAGAAGGTATTATGGTGTATAACTCTTTTATGAATGAACACTTTTCACTTAAAGCAATTTTGTTGCTGAGTATTAGTGACTATCCAGGCCTAGGGACATTGGATTGGTTTAAAATCAAAGGCAAACAAGCTTGTAATGTGTGTGGAAAAGAAACACCCTTCACATGGTTGAAGTTCAGTCCCATGCATGTGTATCTAAGAATCACAATGAGGCTAAGACATGATCATCCTTATAGAAGAAAAAAGAAACGGTTTGACAACACTGTGGAAGAAGGGAAAGTAAATAGAATTCAAAATGGAGTAGAAGTATTTGAGGCACTTAAAGAATTCAGAAATGATTTTGGGAAGCCTTTACCACAGAAAAAATAGGAGAAAGAGAAAACATTTGTGTGATGATGAGGTCATTTCAGAAGATGAGTACGAAGAGGATAATGATAATTGGAGATGGAAGAAAAGGTCCATTCTCTTTGATTTTCCCTACTGGAAGGTAATCACTTTGTAAATAGAAGTCACTTTAAGTACCCTCATTTGTTATATTTTTATTACATTCTTAACTAAGTCTTCAACTTGTGTGTGTTGTTAGGATGTGCCGGTTTAACACAACATTGATGTTATGCATGTGGAGGAGAACGTGTACGATGCTTCTTGGCTTTGATGTTGCAAAGTACAAAGTTAAAAGATGGTGTCAAAGCACGGAAAGACTTGGAAGACTTGGGGATTTGAGAGAACCTACGCGTTAAGGAAGGAAGGAAGAAAACTTATCTACCTCATGTTATGTATTTGACAAAGGATGAGAAAAAGGTTTTCTTTAAAAGGTTGAATTCATTTAGTGGGCCTGATGGATACTGTGCAAACATTGCGAATTGTGTATCTATAGATCCACCCATGATTGGTGGACTGAAGTCTCATGACCATCATGTCCTTCTTCGAAAACCTGCTACTGATTGCGCTAAGAGGCTTGCTACTTGATGAACCTAGAGCTGTTGTTACTAAATTGTGCAGCTTCTTTAACAGACTATGTCAGCGTGTTATTGATTCTCAGAAACAAATCACTTTAGAGGTTGAGTGCGTAGAGACACTATGCCAACTAGAGAGGTACTTTCCTCCGTCCCTTTTTGATATAATGTTCCACCTTCCGATTCATTTAGCGAGAAAGACAAGACTGGGTGGACCTGTTCACTTCAGATGGATGTATCCATTTGAAAAGTAATTAAAGTTATTCTTTATATTTTGTATTGTGGTATTTAATAAGGAGTATATGATTTCCCTATAGGTACATGAAAATACTAAAGTCATATGTGAAGAACTATGCAAGGCCTAAAGCATGTATGGCTGAAGGATATTTGGATGGTGAATGTATAGGATTCTGCATAAAGTTAATACGTAGTTCTGTACCGGTTCAAGAACAAGTTAAACGTAATGAAGATGTAGAGACAAGTGAATACATACTTGAAGGTCGTCCATTGCAGAAGGGTCCTTATATTACTCTTACAAATAAAGAGCGAGAGATAGCCCATCTATATGTTCTAATGAACATGAAAGTGATGGCAAAATATGTACAGTATAAGTGCACCATTTTATATATAATTAATTACAAAACTAACATAATGTTATTGTATATCAGTATGCACGTGGGAGAATTGCAAACTAATGATGTTAGATGTGCAAGAAATGAAACTCTACTTTTGAAACTTCATGGAGAAAGGTTCTCACAGTGGGTGAAAGAAAATGTACACTAGTATTTCTGTTCTATTGAGTTTTTACTATTTGTTGAGTCACTTATCATAAATTAATTTCATTTTTTTTTTGTGTCTTCAGTTCTATGATAATTCAAAAGAACATTCAGAAGTACTTAGATGGATGGCTTTTGGATCAAGACATATAGCTCAAACATATAGGAGTTATGTCATCAATATGCATTAATTTCAGATTGAAGACGTAATACGTAAGACTCAAAATAGTGGTGTAACTTATGAAGTATTTAGCATGTGCAGATCTAGTGCCAAAGACACTAGATATATGGTAGATATTGTTTTTTACTATCGAGTTATCCAGCAAATAATAATGTTGGATTATCATATGTTCCACATACCACTATTCAAGTGTAAGTGGGCCAACAAAGGCAATGGTGTAAAAGAAGAGGGAGGTTTTACCCTTGTGAACCTCAATGTAAACCAATCAGCATATCTAAAAGATCCTTATATTTTGGCATCGCAAGCGAAACAAGTTTTCTATTCTACAGATGAGTCTTCATAGTGGTCCGCAACAATGAGGGCACCACCAAGTGGTTATCACGAATTGTATACAGAAGAGGAGTTTGTTGCACGTTTATTAGTTCCTGAAAAATGAAGATATGGGAAACCATCCCTCTATCTTATAAATGATTGTGAAGGGTCTTAGTTATAGATTAATAGGGCTGCCATTGGTTAAAAAAGGAAATTGATGTTTTGATCTTGTAGTATGAATATTTTGATAAGTTAGTTCTGTTTCACGTGTACCAAAATGAAAAAGAAAACAGTACAAGACTTAGTCAATGTTAACAAGGCATTGCACCAGCCCCGGTCGACATTAGCATGAGATGCAATAAGCCTGTTACTATGACTCATAAACAAGTTTCTCTGGAAGTGGCTGAAGAGGCAAATGAGCAAGCAAATATCTCCCACCACAGTGAAGAAGAGGAGAACTTGAATCAACCTGATGAAGATAATACACAACCAAGAGGTTGATATCTCTCAGCCCTCGAATGAGGATACTATGCCAACATCAAATAAAGATGTTGAAAATGAAGAACTTAATGCTAAGAAGAGGAAAACAAGAGGGCCAACAAAGATGCGTGGAGTTGCTAAACATATTGATGAAAAGGTTCATATTGATTTCACATCGGTTGGTGTGCCTGTGGGTAAAGGATCAGTCACACTTTCATCCTTCCTTGGCTCTTTGGTGAGGGAATATGTACCTGTATTGCTTAATGATTGGAGGTACTTGGATGACCCAACAAATGAAAGAATGTGGGATGAAATTTAGGTATTCTAAGTAAAAAAACTATATAGTTATTTGTTTATTCTAACTGTATTATGTATAGTGTATTAATATATATTTTACAATGTACATGCAAGGTTCATATGACTGAAGAATGGAAAAAGATGTTGTTTTTATCCAGATGGGTAATTTGTGGCGTGCGTCTAAATCCAGGCTTCTTGCTTAAGTAAAAAAACTAGTAAAGCTGAAATACCTATGTTGAAACCAAGTAACATCCAGTCTATGACAGCTTGGAAAACCTGAATGAAGAATAAGACTTCTGAAGAATCTGAGATTCTGTATGCAATTTATTAGTTTTCGGATTATTGTTTGAGTGAGAATAATTGACTATTGGATTGCTATTATGGGATCATAGTGAGAGTTTTAGGAAGCTGAGGAAGGCATAAATTCCCCATACACCAGCCAGAAAGAAATGACTCATTTGGGTATGAAATTGTATGGGTCTGACTAAATTGGATATATTATTAATATTTAATATTTTTATTATACAGCCCATTTTGTTTGTAGAAGAAGAAGAGTTTTGATCCTTCAAAGGTGACTAGGAGCCCAATTCAGATAGCACGACATACCCATGCAAATTGGACACATGTGAGACCTGAATATACAGAAACTGTTGTAAATAATCTCTTGACACAAAGATCGGATCAGGTGATAGTATTAGTATTACAGATGATGCGCTGAGTCAAGTGCTGGTAAGAGAAAAACTTGGCAGAATTAGAGGGATGGGCATAGAAGTGACTGCAACAAAGCTAGCTTTCATGCAATGTACAGATGCACATGTGCAGAAGCTTGAAGCTATAAACAGGCGGAATTGATCAACCAGATTGCGGATCTACAACTTCAAGTTCATGGTTTAACTCATGGGAAGCAGGTTAGTTAATAAGCCAGTAATGGAAAAATAATGCAAACATAATAGTGTTATAAAATTGCTTATGTCTTCTCAGTGATAATGTTTATGTCAGAAGCTAGTACTTCTACCAAAGTGGTTGTTAAGTGTAAAATACTAGATTGGTGCTCAAATAAAGATATTGTGGTAGGAGAAGGAGAGTTCCGCTCTTCTGATGCAATGTACAAGATCAAAGATATTCCAATTGGTCCGAATGTAGTTGTTGTTAAGGTCATATTTGTATGCAAAGAGGATGCACTTATCTGGAGGCCAACACTGGAGATGTCAAGGCTTGGAAAAGAAGATTCCATAGCTAGCTAACAAAATAAGGTTGGACAATGAAATGAGCTACCCAACTCCTAATAATATTACTGGTTCAGAGGTAATTTTTGCATCTCCATCTATCTTACTATTGTTTTATTGTATTGTATTCATGCTCTTTTATACAATATTTGTATGTATGCATGACTCAGGTTTCACGTGATACAGTCATCGTCTAAGATTGGAGTAAAGAGGATGTCATAGTTGCTGAGGGCACTTTGTTTTCAACTGAAACTAAATGATATGGTCAATAGTATACCTCTCGGACCCAATGTTGTAATTGTGAAAGTTGATAAGCTGATTATAAAGGACATATACATGTGGAGACTTATCAGTGATAAAAAGTATTTGATGGGCAGTGCTACTAATGAGTTTATAGCGTGGCCTATTGCAAAGATAGGACTATGTAGTCCTCAAAACCCAGCATCACAGAAAGCATCATTCCCTGGGTAATTATTCTGAACATACACTGCAATATTCTATGATTTGCTTCGCTAAATTTGGTTTGTTGATAAGTTTGGTGTGGTATGTTGAATTTGGTGTGTTTGGTATGTCTTGGAAATTGGTGCTGTGTGTTAGATTTGTTCTGAATAGTTTGGAATTTGTATATGACAGAGTGTTGGTTGTAGCTTGAACAACAACAGATCTAGTGGTCAGATGTAAGCTTTTAGATGTGAATAACTCTAGGGAAATTGTTGGAGAAGGTAAACTCCTGTCTAGTAATCCAGAAAACGTAGTTCATTTCATTCCTTTGGGTCCAAATGCAAGCAAGATATTGGTGGAAGTTGTGAAGGTTGGAACTGCTAGTATGTGGAGACCAAATTCAGAGGTGGAAACCGTTTATGATGCAATGGGATCAAGAGTGGCTTGGCTAATGATAAACCTATATTTATGTGATTGTGTTGAAGTTTTTTTGGTATTTGAGTGTTGATTTTATGTTTGAAGTATATCTCTGACGTAAAATAGGTGTGTTAACTCTTTAAAATTGTGTAATATATGTGTTTGCTATCAAACCAAAACAATATAATATATGTGAATGAGTATGTTTTTTAGACCAAAAGATACACAAGCGTATGTTACGAATGATATAAGCGAAACCTATTGACAATACATACACTTCACATATAAGCTCCATAAGTTTTATATATTTTTATTATTGGAAATATGATATTAAAATTTAAGATATATTACAATATTATAATTGTAAATTAAAATTAAAATTCGAATAAATTTATTAGAACATTATTATTTTCTCTAATAATGAATTTGAAATAGTATTGTAATTCATATTTTGGAGAGTTTAGGAGTTAGAGTTTAGGGTTTAGAGTTTAGAGTTTAGACTTTAGGTTTAATCTATCAAACATACAATATTTGTAACTATACTGTTATTAAAATAAAATTTCAATAATCTTTCATACATTTTAATATTTTATCTAATAATTAAATTTAAACTAGTATTGTAATACATATTTTGAAAGTGTATGGTTTAGGGTATAGAAATTAGAGATTAGAATTTAGGGTTTAGGATTAGAGATTAGAGATTAAGTATAAATTGAATACTTATTCTAATTTTTAATAGCCGGATTGCTCTCTGTTTGGTGGTTAGGATGATCCAGCTAATGACTTGGTGCCAAGTTTGATTCCTACCTGCTACAATATGGTAGTTTAAAAAAGAGATTTTAAGAGTGAGATTTAGGTTATAGATCGGACCTTGTCGATCTAATTGCTGACCAAAAAATATTCATAACACTCAAAAATTAAGTTATGAATTATACGACTGAATAAATGTATAACATTATCATAATTATTTTTTAAAAAAATTTAGATACATTAAATAATTAATTGAAAACGAAAATACTTATTTTGAACTAAAAAAACCAATAAAAAGAGAGTACTAGGATTAGTGATCTGGTACAATCTCTACCGTAGGATCTACCAATATCAACTGTTGGATATGCCTGAGATAAAGTGATGCTAATTGGGTAAAATTCTATTGGGCCTGAAATAGAGAATTAGGGTTGATTGTCTCTCAATTGTCGAAGCTGTTTCTTCTTCTTCATCGTTTTTGAGGTACAGACTTCTCTCTCGTTGTGTGATGTTCCTTTATACTCGTTTTTTCTATTGTTACTTATTCATCATTGTTGATAAGCATGTGTCTTTTATAAGGAGATTTGGGATTTACTAGAGTTAGGTTTTTTGTTGGATCCACCAGAAGCAGCGACACAAACGAGGTAAAATTTTCTAATCTTCTTTTAATACAAGTCCGATCCTTTCAAGTATGTTTTCGATCCATTCAACTCTATTCAAGTCTGTTTCTGATCCGTTCAAGTCTTTTAATACTATTTGCTTCTCTTGCTATCTCTTTCAAACACACTAGATTGATACTTAATGAGTGTAATTTTTAACGGTTTTAGAGCCCTATTTTAGGTTGTTTTGCATCCGATTTGATAGGTTTTCCATGCATTCCGGTCTATTTAGGTTAGTTTTACACTTTTTGCATTTTCATTTGGAGTTTTGGAGTTTTTCTAGGAAAAGGAGCAAAAAGGAGCTTAAATTGGAGCTAAAGTTATCGGAATCAGCTGCTAAGGAAAAGGAGTTGCTCAGACTCGGATTGCTCCTCGGGGTTTACAGGGCGAAGAATGCTCGGATCGCTAATGGAAGGAAACCTCAGTTGCCAACCTCAACCTATCTACCGCGAGGGAGAACCAACTTATCACACTCGGACCATTCTACTCGGCCTCAGCATACAAGGACAGAGTAAAGACCACTCCTTGGTGTCCAAGCTCGCCAAAGGACAGCGAGGATAAGATTTCTAGTTAACCGACTTAGGTCGGTTTGACCATTAGGGTTATGCAAATGACCCTATAAGTATCCTTTAATCATCATTTTATAGAATCATCTGATGTTTTAGCAAAGAAACTCTCTCTAATTTTGTTGTTGCTTTCTTTTAAGATTGTTAAGGTACTTTTTTGAATCCGATTTGAGTTTAATGCATTAAGTTTATTTGATCTTCATCTTTACTTTCTGTTGTTTATTTTCTTATTGCTGTTATGTTTATGGTGATGAAATCTCCTTTGATCCTCCACTCTCAAATCATGAGAATTTAGTAGATCCTTGTGGATCTCGAGGATAGGGATATCGGAGGTGAAATCTCGGATCCACTCGCGTAGCGAACATTGATCTGATCCGATCTCTTCTCATATGACCGAGTTTAAGGCCGATCTCTCCCTGATCAAGAGAGATCTGATTTGGGCCGAAACCTAAAGCTAGCGCTAAGGGAATTGGAGAACAAGTGTCATATGAGAGAGGGTTTGATCCACCGAAGAGAGATCTAGTATGTGGATCGGTCGTTAGATGTATTGGTCTGGACTTTAGACTTTTGATCCGGCATGATCGCGGCTAGCATCGTAATGGATCAGCCGGATTGGAAAGGGATCTTCACCATGAGAATGGGTGAATCTAGTTTGTACCGGTCTAGAGACCACCGTATATAGCTTGGCGAGGTTGGATCGGCGAGTTTACCACCGATCAGTCACCTCCTATCCTCTAGATTCATGTTTATTATCCTACATTTATCTATTGTCGTTATCTTGCTCTGTTTTGTGATTGTTTTTCTGTTTTTAAATGTTTTATTCTGTTTTTATTTTGTCTCATAGTGTATTTTGTCCTTTGTGCTAGTTTGAGAGCTCACTAAAAATATAGCCTATCTTTGTGACAGATTGATAGGTTGTCTGGACTAGAATCTAGTATTAGATAAGTTGCTTACAAGTAATCATTGAGTATTGGTTTGACATTCCACTTACTTACCATTCTATTCAATGATTTGATTCCATAGACCAAAAATCATGTTATCAAATTGGCGCCGCTGCCAAATCAGTTTTTTCTTGTTCCAACTTATAGTTTGCTAGTTTTAGGATCAGATCCATTGTCATTTATTCCAACTTGTCTGTATTTCACTAAGCTTGGATCCCTAAGGACCAAGCCTCAACCATATCGACAAGTTGTTGTTTCTGTCTTTGCAGGCCTCGCAAGTACCCTTGCCACTTAACACTAAGGCCAGCGACAGAATCCAAATCCTCGTTCCAACTCCTGCGAGTTATGCGAGTGGTCAGTTCAGTTTGATCAGTTGATGAACAAGGTCGAAAGATTCCCACAACGTTCCCACACCCGCCGACAATATCAATCAGCTGATCCGTGAGATCCGACGTCAGCGCAACCCAATGCAGCAACCACACCCAGATCTAGATAATTCTACACCAGGAACAACTTCGGATGGCACTCCCCCGTTGGTTAACAAGGATGCCTACCAGGCATGAGCACATAACCCAGCTCGTCGTCCTTGCTGTATTGGTGCGAGTGATGCGCCGAGTACACACACGATACGGAATGGGATTCAGCCACCAGCGATCCAGAACAACAATTTTGAGATCAAGAGTGGTCTCATCTGTATGGTGCAGAATAACAAGTTTCATGGTCTACCCTCGGAGGATCCCCTCGACAATCTCGACGAGTTCGAGAGACTATGCTCGCTCACTCGCATCAATAGAGTGAGTGAAGATGCGTTGAAGCTTAGGCTCTTTCCTTTCTCTCTTGGGGATCGAGCACATCAGTGGGAGAAACACCTTCCCGCCGGATTGATAACATCTTGGCTGGAGTGTAAACGCATGTTTCTCACCAAGTTCTTTTCCAACTCACGTACGACAAAGCTTCAGAATAGCATATCCAACTTTGTCAAGAACAACAGCGAATCTTTGGCTAAGGCTTGGGATCGGTACAACACTTATCAGGCTCAGTGCCCTCATCACGATTTCAGAGAGGATACCATCCTCAATAACTTTTACCGAGGAGTACTCCCGAGGATACGCATAATGTTGGATACCGCAAGTCATGGGAGCTTTCTCCAACAAGATATCACCGAGGGACGTGCATTAATAGAGAATCTCGCCTTAGCCAGTGGTCAGTATGGCGAGGACTATGACCGAGCTGTAAGGGGAACTTCCGATTCTGACACCTCTGCAAGGAAGGAGTTAAAGCAACTCTATGAGAAGCTAGATAAATTGCTGATGGTACACACTAAGCAAGTGAACTTGGTAGAGGAGGAAGTAGCTGAAGATAACGAGGAAGCGCAATTGGAAGAAGTTTTCTTTGTCCAAAACCAGAGTGGGTCTAAGCCATGGGTAAATTACAAGCAGAATCCGAATCACAGCTATCAGAGCACGAATGTGGCTAATCCACAAGATCAAGTATATCCACCAAAAAAATGAGTGTGGATTCCAAAGGAGCAATGGCAACAAAACCTCAAGCCTGTACAAGCTGCACCACAATCTCAGCAACCTATAGAAGAATCATCGGACGTGATGAGTATGCTCCAACAAATCCTTCAAAGCCAAACCGCTCACCAAGCAGAGATCACTAAGAAGTTCGGGGAAGTACACAGCCAGATGGATACCACATATAGTGACCTCAACTGCAAGTTCGAAACACTGAATCCTAGGTTGAAATATATGGAGACTGCTCATGCTTCATCTTCTACAAAATCTCCGGGACAGCTACCTGGTAAAGCCATACAAAATCCCAAAGAATATACGGCTCAATCCATCATTCTCAGAACGGGCAAAGTCCTACCCTCAGTTGAGGAACCTAGGGAAAACGCTGCGGACAACATTGTTCAAGTTGGGGGGGCAGAACAGTTCAAGACTAGAACCGAGAGTTCACAACTCGCAGGTACATCTCGCCGGCCTGAGCCGCAAGGAGAGATAGATGCTGATCTGTCCACGGGAAATACAGCACAACTCAGAGAAGACCCTCGCCTGCCTGTGCAGCGAGGAGGAACATCAGNCTGACGTGATTGCGAACAAAGGAGTTGCACCAGCAGTTCCAACCAAAGCTAAGGCACCTTTTCCCTCACGATTAAACAATAGCCAAGTGGAAAAACAGAAGGTTCTCTTCGACAAACAAAGGAGTGTGATCGAAATAAAAATTCCTATGTCGGACGCTTTTGCTTTGATTCCACAGTACAAGAAGTTCTTGAAGGACACTCTAAAGGAAAGAGAAGAAGAGTGCATGGCCATTGGGACTAGGTCATCCAGATCACTCATTATACCAATTCTTCCACATCAAATGAAAAGGTTCATTGCGGGGTGATCTGGGAAGCTTCACACTTCCTTGTGCAGTAGGCAATCTCACATTCATCAATTGCCTATGTGACCTTGGAGCATCCATCAGCTTGATTCCACTGACAACTGCTCAAAAGCAGGGATATTTAAACTTCAAGGACTGCAAAATCTCCCTGGTCCTTGCCGATAGAATGACAAGGAAGCCGAGGGGACTGCTCGAGGACGTTCCAATAAGCGTGGGCAGTGTGTTGGTTCCTACGGACTTTGTAGTACTAGAAATGGATGAGGAGCCCTGTGATCCACTACTATTGGGAAGACCATTCTTGGTATTACTAGAAGCTCTGATTGATGTAAGGAATAGGACAATCGAACTCAAGGTCGCAGAAGGGATTGGAATGATTTTTGACTTAAAGGAAGACAGGAAGAAGCCTAC
>OVBA01000972.1:0-51717 GCA_900406435.1 Lepidium aucheri | reverse complement strand
TTCCGATCACTCTTGTTGTATGACATTTCATTTCTATCATTTTTGTGATCATAATTTGCTTGTATTCAACGTGACTCTTCAACTTCTAGGTTCAGATCATTTACACTCATAAGAGTAGGTTTTTTTGAGCACCATAGGTTGATTAAAACACTTCGCAATTGAGTTAAAATTGTCCGATCATAGACAAGTTCGTATCGCTAGTGTTGGAACAAATTTGACTTTTCGTATTCTTGTTGAACCATATTGTGTGCAACTTTTCTTGGACAATTTTATTGATTTCGCTTTGTTTAATTTGTAGGAAGGATGTCGCAAGATAATGAGAACTCACCATAAAATGTCAATCACAAATTATTGTTTTGAAGAAGTGGGGAAAATGTTTGACTGCAAACTTAATGAGACTATTGATCAACGGTTTAATGCGTGGAAGCAGGAGCTTTAATCTGAGGGTTGTCTTAAATCTCCTCAACGGTCTAAGAAGGAAAATTCCAACCAAGACTCTATACGTGTCTGTTCTAGTCAAGAGAAGACAGACTTAGATCGAGACTGAATTGGCACGAGTAAGGATAAAATGGTGGAGGAATTTTATGAGCTAAAGAATGATGTGTCAAGGAGAAGCCGTCGAAGCTGCATAAGAAGGATGAAATTAATCGTCCGGTTGCAAATCTTGGTGGGTTGAAAATTATGATCCCAAGCTTTCAAGGGAGGAATGATCTAGATGCGTATTTGGATACGGAAACCAAGATGGAGCTAGTATTCAATTGTCAAGAGTATGCGAAAGTGAATCGTGTGAAAGTTGCAGCCACGGAGTTCACGGATTATGCATTGAGTTGGTGGGATCAACTTGTAACATTAAAGAGGGGAAATCAAGAGTATCCAATTTCTACTTGGAAGGAAATGAAGAGGGTCATGAGGAAACGGTTTGTGCCACGACATTATCTCCGAGACTTGCATCAAAAGTTAAGGTGGCTTACCCAAGGGAACTGGTGAGTTGGAGATTACTACCAAGAGATGGAATTACTCATGCTACGGGCTGATATAGTTGAGGATAGAGAAGCTACAATGACTAGGTTTCTAGGAGGACTTAATCTAGATATACAAGACAAGCTTGAGATGCAACATTATGTTGAGATTGAGGACTTGTTGCATAAGGCCATTTTGTTTGCAAAGAATGTTAAACGCAAGGGCAACTCTCGTGTTAGCTATTCACACAATACCCGGAATAACTACTCAAGGATAAAGGTTCTCGTGGGTATTAAAACCGGAACTTGCTAAGCTTGAGGCCAACAACGTTGCTGAATCTTCAAGTGCAAAAGGGAAGAATGAGATTAAACCTAGAGCTAGGGAGGTTCGTTGTTTTAAGTGCCAAGGAAGAGGAAACTATGCTAATGCTTGCTAGTCGAAAGGTTATGGTTATGTTACCAAATGGTGTTTATGCGTCAGAGGAGGAGGAAAGTGATACTACACCTTCATTTCCTAGTGCTATTGAGTCTTCACTGTCAATTGAGGCTGCTCCTTTGAAAGGAAATTTGTTGGTTGCAAGGAGAGCTCTCAACGTCAACGCCAAAATGGAGGAACATGAATAAAAAGAGAAACTCTTTCACACAAGGTGTATGGTGTGATATTCTACCTATGTAGGCTGGTCATATTCTTTTGGAAAGGCCGTGGAAATCAGATAGGAAGGTTGTGCATGATGGTTTTACCAACCAGCACACCTTTGTTCAAAAGGGTCAAAATATCGCTCTCCTGCCTTTATCTCCACATGACGTGTACAAGGATGGAAATAAAGCCAAAGATGATCTTGGTAGGAAACCAACGAATTTTTATACTAAGAAAGTGCCGGTCAAGCACTCATTGATATTGGACCGTCCCATGATTCTATTTGCTTTTAAGGATGCTTTAACTAACCTTTCTAATGTTGAGCTGGTCTTGCTACCAATAAGAGGCATTGAGCACCAAATAGACTTCATTCCCGGAGCTTCTCTACCAAACCGGCCCCCATATAGAACCAGTCCCGTGACAAGGAACACAAAAACAAGTGCATGAGCTGCTTGAGAAAGGTCACATCCGCGAGAGTATGAGCCCATGTGCTATTCCAGTTCAACTCGTGCCGAAGAAGGATCGAAGTTGGTGCATTTGTGTTGATTTTAGAGCAATCAACAACATAACGGTTAACTATCGTAACCCTATACCTAGACTTGATGATATGCTTGATGAATTGCATGGTTCGATTATCTTTTCTAAGATATATTTAAAGAGTGGGTATCATCAAATTAGGATGAAAGAGGGGGATGAATAGAAAACGACATTTAAGATAAAGCATGGGTTATATGAGTGGTTAGTAATGCCATTTGGACTAACGAATGCACCTAGCACTTTCATGAGTTTAATGAATCATGTTCTTAGAGCATTTATAGGTGAATTTGTTATGGTTTACTTTGATGATATCTTAGTCTATAGCAAGTCACAAGATGAACACAGTGAGCATATTAGAAAGGTCCTAGAAGTACTTAGACAATAAAGCCTCTATGCTAATTTGAAGAGATGTAATTTTTCACGAATAATCTTGTGTTTCTAGGCTTTGTTGTAAGTGAAGATGGGATAAAATTGATGAGGAGAAAGTGAGAGCAATCCAAGAATTTCCCACGCCTAAGACTTTAGGTGAAGTAAGAAGCTTCCATAGATTGGCCGGATTTCATAGAAGATTTGTCAAGGATTTTAGCACTATAGCTGCCCCTCTCAGGGAGATCATCAAGAAGGAAGTAGGATTTAAGTGGACTAAAACTCAAGAATAAGCCTTCTAAACGCTTAAGGATAAGCTTATCAATGCGCCTATCTTAGATCTACCCGATTTTCTAAAAACATTTGAAATAGAATATGACGCTTCTAGTGTGGGTATTGGGGCTGTGTTGATGCAGGATAAGAAAGTTATTGCTTATTTTGGTGAGAAGCTTGGAGGTGCTATCCAAAATTATCCAAACTCATGACAAAGAGTTGTTCGCTCTTGTGAGAGCTCTACGAACGGGGCAGCACTATCTTTGGCCCAAAGAATTTTCTATACACACGGATAATGAGTCTCTTAAGCATCTAAAGGGCCAGCATAAGCTTAACAAGTGGTACGCAAGGTGGGTGGAGTTCATTGAAATGTTCCCTTATGTCATCCGCTACAAACAAGGTAAGGACAATGTAGTTGCTGATGCATTGTCAAGAAGGTACTCCCTACTCTCTACTCTTGAGACCAAGCTACTTGGCTTTAAGCATTTAAAAAAACTATATGACTCTGGTCCTGATTTAAAAGATATATTTGCTGAGTGTTCTTATCATGCTTCCGGTCATTATTATAAACAAGACGGTTTCTTGTTTTATGAGAACCGTTTGTGTGTACCTAACTGTTGTACTCGAGATCTTTTAGTTAGGAAGTACATGGTGGATGATTGATGGATGACTATGGTGTGGCTAAGACCGTTAAAATCATGCAAGATCATTTTCATTGGCCATATATGATGCATGATGTTGAGCGGATATACGCTGGATGTGTAAGTTGCAAGCAAGCTAAATATAAGGTTCAACCAAACGGTTTGTATACTCCTTTACCTATACCTCATCATCTTTGGGTTGATTTATCAATGGATTTTGTTGTGGGATTGCCTAGAACTAGGACGGGTAAGGATTCCATGTTTGTTGTTGTTGATAGATTCTCAAAAATGGCTCACTTCATTGCTTGTCATAAAACGGATGATGCATCTAACATAGCCACTCTCTTCTTTAAAGAGGTCATATGTTTACATGGAGTTCCTAGGTCTATAGTTTATGATCGAGAAACTAAGTTCTTAAGTCATTTTTGGAGAACGCTATGGTCTAAACCAGGGACTAAGTTAGTGTTTTCAACTACTTGTCACCCACAAACAGATAGGCAAACTGAGGTTGTTAATAGGACTTTATCAACTCTATCACGTGCATTGATTAAAAAGAACCTTAGAACTTGGGAAGATTGCTTGCCCCATGTTGAATTTACTTATAATCATGCAATGCATTCTACAACTAAAGGCTCTCCTTTTGGAATTATGTACGGGTTTAAACCTTCTTTTGGATCTAATTCCTCTACCTTTAAGTGAAAAAGCTAGTTTAGATGGTCAAAAGAAAGCAGATTTGGTGAAGAAGCTACATGAACAAACTCGCAAGAACATTGAGGAATGGACCAAGATGTACACCCAACTTGCAAACAAAGGCCGTAAGGAGTTAAACCTTTGAAGTTGGAGATCAAGTTTGGGTGCACTTGAGGAAAGAAAGGTTTCCAACTGAACAGAAATCTAAGCTCATGTGGCGGGTTGATGGACCATTTACCGTAACCAAGAAGATCAATGAAAATGCCTATCAATTGGATCTTCAAGGTAAGTATAACATAAGTTCAAGCTTCAATGTTTCTTACTTAGGTCCTTTCCTTGCAGATGAAACAGATTTGAGGTCAAATCCTTTTCAAGGACTGGAGGATGATGTGATCATGGGTACCTCTAGTGATGAGGAGACGCTCAAGAAGGATGTGCTCAAAGATGTACCGGGTGGAGTGATGACAAGATCAAGGACCAAGCTCTTCAACAAAGCTATTGGAGGATTACTTAAACATTTTAAAGAGAAAGAAGTCAACATAAGTCTAACCACACCGTTTTGGACTTATATTGAACAAATGGGTGTATATCCATTTGTAGTCTTTTTCCCTTAGTAGTTTTGTCCCATTGGGTTTTCCACAAAGATTTTTAACGAGGCAAATCAGATTACATATTGCAAGAGAACCTATTTGTTGAATCAACTCGGCCCTTTTATTTTTCTTTCTAAAACCCTAATAATGTGGCCTTGTTGTCTCTATAAATATTCTATGTTGCGAATCGAGTTTCTCATCTATCTTTTAATCAAATTCTCTCATTTATGATTGTGTGTCAATCTCTTTGGTGTGTAATATCCAAAGATACTGGAATATCAAAGGTCTTCCATAACCTTCGTGCGGCCATTCGATCCACTTCTTTGACTTCTTCTTCTTCTCCGATCAAGAACAAGTTGTCTATCCTCTTCACTCTCCTTTGCAAACGATGATCATAGGAGGATTGCATCACACGTGAACCTTCTTTCCCTGCGAGAGTCTTTGCTCACAGGTTCATTCTTCTTGTTGAGAATCCTTTAGCCACTTATGTTCTTTCCCCAGCCAGAACTCACCTTAGTCATGACTACTAAAGGGACTGCCATCATATCAAGATGCCAAAAATACAGAACAAAGGAAAACAAAAAGTCGCAAGCAGAGAATTGGAAGAGTTCGCACAGGAGATGACAAAAAAGTGGGTGATAATTAAGTGTAAGGAGATGAAAATGAAGAAATTTGTGAAGGTGAAGATGACGATGTACATATCTATGTGATATTTTCTATATTAAATTTTGAGTACTTGATATTATAGTTATGATAAATTCAAATATATGTTTAGCTATATCATATCTAGGAATGTTAAGAAGTTTATGTGATATTTAAATGGACATACCAACTTTCTTTCCTATTAACGACTTTATTTTTGTATTTTACCTATCGAAAAATAAATAAATTTCCTTTTAAAAAATTTTAAAAGTCAATTTTATAGTTACCATAACTTCAAATCTTTTATATTTGACATATCTACTAAAACCCTAATATTAACTCTAGTCATACTCTATATATAATTCATTAGTCTTTAGCCCTAAAACCACTTTTCTTCGTTGCGATCATTTCCTAATCACAGAAAAATCAATTGAAAAATTCAATGGTTTCTTACACTCTAGTTGCAGAACTCAAACCATTTAAGACTCAATGGAGAATTGTGTCAAATTTCTCCATGTATAGAAACATTCTTGTGTCTATGTTGATAATAACCTCGACATGATCATATCAGATGAATTGGTATGTTTTTTTGTTTTTGTTATATTGTGTACTCGATATTCAACAATATTAATATTTCTAAATTTTAATAATTATGCACCGACTTACAGTGATCTCTTATTCATGTTATGATAAAAAAGGATCAGGTTCGGAAATTCTCTTATTTTGTGCAGGAAGGTAATTGGTTGGTCATAGAGAGTTTCAATCTAGCCAAATCACGAGGGAAGTACAAAGCTACATATTATCCATTCAGACTTAACATTAATGGAACAAGTATCATTGTTAAAGTATCTTCAAAATCGGATGACATATATTTGCGTTCTTACTAATTTCCATGACATTATTCAAGAGTGTTTAAATGCAAACTACCTTATAAGTAAGATTTAAAAGTTGGAATTAATGGTTTAATTTGTATATTAAACATTTACTTCATTATATTATGCATAACTTCTTCTTTTTATAGATGTACTTGGACAAGTACTTAACGTTGGCGAGATGAGGTCTATCATGGTAAAAAACAAATCGACGTTAAAGATTCCATTCCATCTCTCGGATGTAAGGTACTATTTGTTGTTGACTAATAATTTACTTTTAATGAATTTTTTTTCAAATGTATTTGTAAATTCGATTGTTAGCGATATATGTATACCGTGTACACAATGGGAAAAGTTTTCTCAATCATTATTTGATGCTTATGAACATTCGGATGGTAAAGTAGTCACATGCTTGATTCAATTTGTAAAAGTTAACATTTACTAAGGTATGAATATCTGTAAATCTGATTATGTACACTTATTTATATGCCCCTATTTAACATAAACTAATAATTATATTTATTTATAATTTAGGTGAAGTGCAAGTTGAGAGTGCTTATGATACATCTCAAGTTTTGATAAATTTTGAACATCAAGTTGTCCAAGATTTTATAAATAGGTACAAAACAATAATTAAGATTCTAATTGTTATATTGTTGATAGTAATATTTTTATTTCTGATATTAGTATAGTTTTACTTTCGTATGATTTTTTAAATTGAATAAGAATTTGATACTTTTTTGGTTTGGGGGATGATGCTAATGTGATCCAGAACCATGTTGTGTTGCCATATACCAAAGATTAAGATGCATTAGCTTTGATTGAATCCATAAGTATTAAGGACATGTTTGAGATCAATGAGGTTATTTGATTTTTGTTCATAATATCTTATAATTTTCCAAGCGATACAGTCAATTCTAATTTACTTTTAAAATTTTGTTCGTTTGATAGGTGGCTCAATGTAATATCACATTCAAGGTTACCGCAATTGACACTGATTGGATTTGATATTACTTTAGTTGTCAACAATGCAATAAAAGTGTATACATTGTGCCCAAGAAAGAAGATGAAGATAAAACTAAAGGGGATGACAAAAAGGTTTTTTGGTGCGCAAGATGTAAATTAAAATCAACAAATGTTACTTCAAGGTATAATCATTCGTAACTTTTCTGTTTCTTTTTTGGATTTAATAAATTTTGTTTAACATTATAATTTTGTAATATTTATTGTTATTTTTTTAGGTTTAGGCTTCATTATAAATCTGGATCAACAAAGCATATGTTGGAGGATAATACTGCAACTAAAATCTTAGGTCAGAGTGCACCTCAATTACTGAATGGTTCCGTTGATGAGGTATCTTCAATCACTTTGATTAATATCATTGTTTTTACAAGTTGATAAGTTTTTAATCGATTGTGAAACATGTAATTGTGTTTTTTTTCTAGATTCAAGATCCAACAAATCTTTCTACTCCTATCCGAAATTTGATTGGGAGAAGTTTCAAATTCGTGGTCAGTAATTATAAGGATAATTTCTAGAACGGTAATGATACATTCAAAGTATCTGACCTAGCCAGAACAATTGATCCAGCTTATGTACTTAGCAATGACTCTTCACAAGAGTTTTATTCGTTTAATTTGACTCTTGTATCATGATATGAAAGAAACATATTTCTGCATCACTAATATATCCACATAACTACTACATATATTTAATAATTTTACCTTTTCTAGACTTCTTTGCTTTCTTGGGGGCGGGTTCTTACGGAGGAGATGTAGCTTTTCTTGCTTTTGGCTTGGTAGCCAATGCAGCCGCTTCTTTTTTATTTGATACGTCCTTTTTCCTTGGTTGTTCCCCTTTCAACTTCTTACCGATTATTTGGTCTTCTAGTATTTTGAAGCACTTGACAAAATATCCTTCCATACGGGTGGCACACTTCTTCAATACCCCTTCTGATATTTTCTCAACGTAAGCAACAGTTAACTGACTGGCACAAGGATAATTATCATTGTCCTTAACAGATGATCTCTCGTTCAAATTTAGATCGTCTACAAGTCTAGAATTGTCACCCGTGTAGTCAGCATACTCGTCATATTCACAGGTTCCTGATTTTGGTTTTTTCTTTTGTTTTGTCTTCAACATCTTCAGCCCTTACTCCACATGCCCAACTATTATGATCGAAGTCATGATCTTGGTCGATTAGGTCGGCCTATGCACTGACCTCTGGATCATCCTCTTCATCTAAGAATAGTATATCATTTCCAAAATGTGATCTGTCCTCACAAATATATGCATTGACTTCCCCCTTTAGATAGACAACATACATTATGTATGACAAATCAAACACATGTAGATGTTCTATATTGTACTACACATGTAGAAGTGCTACGAATGAAAATATATTATATAAATCTAATATGTGGCGTTCTTTGTCAATTGTCCTAACTTCATTAAGTTTGATCTGCCAAGCTGAGTTGCAACATGCCTTCTATCCTTTCAGACATTGGTACATCTTGCACATCAAGGCTTCCAATAATTTAACGACAACAATAGACTCTGACTAGAACAAGTGCATGAGGAAAACCTTTCATTGTGCAGCTTTCTTGGGCCCCGTAGGCTGCATCTTTGGATTTCCCACTTCTAGCGGCCAGCAAAAATGATTCCTGACCCCAAGGGAATTTTATGTAGGCATCAATATCAGTAATCATCGCAACACGTCTCATTGATTTTTTTTTTCATTAGATGTGGGGTATAACACTGCATTCACTAGAGCAAGGAGACTAAGACTAAAACGGGTTAGCAAATCTGTGAATGTCTTCCCTTTCATTAGAAGAGTCATGAACTTTTAGAAGTCATTTTAGTCTCGTTTTTAAACAGGGATTACCAAATTTCATCCCCTGTAGTGATTGTCTTGCTTTTACCCTTCCTAGCAACTTTTTACCATTCTTTGTACTCTTTTGTTTTATCATAATTCAAACTTGTGATAGTTGCAAAGTTTTGAATTGCGTACCTTATAGGCTTGCCGGATAAAGCCACCAGAGCTCGTACTTCTTTGATGTTACGAGCTGGTTGCACATTATAGAATGTAGAAACTTAACTGAGAATGTGTAATTATCCATTCTCAACAGAGGAACTAGCTGTGAATTTATCAGCATATCCAAATGCTCTTCATCAAATGCCGACTTGATGATGTCAATATAGTGCAGATTGAAGTAGTTTCTTATATGGTGTTTCCCTCATGGTTCACATCCAATAATTAAAATCCTCTTAGGCAGCTCGTTGTCTTCCATTCTTTTAATAGGTCCTACATAGATATCACACATATAACAATATTGTATTAGTAGAGTTTCTACACAAAAATACTACATATCGAGCAATACAGTCACCATTCACTTTCATACACAGTACCGTAGATGGAAATATATATAGATAACATATGCATTTGTATAAAGTTTCAGTTAAAACTATTTAGTTAATCAAGTAGAACACATTTGTTTTTTGTATGTTGTAAACTCAGATACCATAATGTTTATATCAGTTGCTTACACAATAAGTCAATAAAAGATGCACTCAGTTTATAATGAACAAAATCCATAAATTGAGAAATCTCAAACTGTAATAAATTGGAACTAAGCAATGCTTCAACACAGTGGAGAAACGAGTGTAGACAACATTCGATGTAGATGTTCTACAATTCCCAACCATGACCAATAAGCGGTTATAACTAACTTATTAAGCGAGTTTGCAATATCATTCACATAAATTGTTAGAGTTTCTGGAACCATAAAGTTTGAATCGAATAACTAAGTCAATATCATTTGAACTCGTTTAAATTTTTAGAATCCTATGGATGTACATAGCAAATAGAACTACTAAACAGTAATCAAATGCATTTGAATTAGTAATTTCGATTCATAAATTCACAACTAGTCAATTACCAAACAAATGACAAACAATTGTAGGCATATCTTCAATATAGTAGTACTATAGTCACACATATGATCAATACTCGTTTATCACTACCCAATTACCATGATTTTGCAATCATCTTAACAAAATCGACAGATTGACTGAAACCTAAATTTAGAATCGTGGAAATAAAATAAGCAAAAAGCATTTGAAGTCTATAATAATTGTTCAATTCGAATAAATAGACCGATTCAATAGCTAAACATCAAGAAATTTCGTGCGGAATAGTAATTCAAATTGGATTCAAATGTTCTTGTACATATCGATAGATTCACAAGAAATTATGCCGATTTTAGCAATTCTAGGAGAAATTTGCACACTTTCTACTAATCTTATGTTTACCGTAATGGATACGGTTACAAGTTCACTCTAATAGTGATCTAATATTTTAAGAAATGTAATGTATCATTCTAATAACAAAAAATACACAAAATCAAGGATGGTAAACTTAATTTTTGAGTAGAATCGGATTTGCTTGCACCTAAGACGAAGGTTTGAATTTTTCTCTCTATAAGAAATGGTTGAGAAGTTACATATATGAAGTCAATAATGAAGAAGAAAATAGCTGACACTAACTGTTTATTCGTTCATTTTTGGATTATCAAATATTTTTTAAAAAAACTAGACGTGGATAACTAATTATCCGACCATAGATTAATGCCATGTCCATCGCCTACCACCCAGCCCAATTGATGTTTCAGTAGGTCTCTTCCAAGAAAAATACTTTTCCAAGCATGACAGCATGTTGCCGACTTTGAAGATGAAAGGAACTCCTCTCCATTGCAGTATTTTGCTAACACCATCCTTGCAAACAAGGATTCAGGTTTTGTTATTAACCTCCAGCTGACCTTAGCAACTAAAGCTACATTAAAAGCTTGAATATCCCTAAATCCTAATCCTTCAATTTTCTCCCTTGTGTCAATCTTTTTCAAGAAATTGAGGACATATTCTGAGAATTTACAGACTGGTCCCACCAGAATCTAGTAAACACCGATTGAATTCGCTTGCATATGGAGACATGTAGCAAGAAATAAGACATGGCGTAGGTCGACATTGAACTCAAGCACTTTTAAGCATAACAGATTTTCCAGCAGGAGAGAGGAACTTAAAGGTCCAATCTACTCATTTTTGGCATATACGATCAATGATTGCATTGAATATATCCATCTTTCGTCGACAAAAATGTTCGGAGAGTCCTAGGTACTTTCCCAAACCTTCGTCCTGTCTGATCTGCAGCTTCTCTTTTAATTTTTTCTTCTGTGCAATGTTCATCCTCATTGCAAAGATTATGGAAGATTTCTTTTTGTTGATGGCATATCCCGATTTTGCTTCGTACTTAGATATTATATTCATCAACATGTCGACATCACTCATATTTTCTCTACAGAAAACATTCTATCATTGGCAAATAAGAGATTATTTATTCTTGGTCCATCCTTAGATATCTTTAAACCTGCTAAGCTACCATTCTCCTAAGCTTTCCTACATAAATCCAATATTACTTCACTGCAAAGAATGAAAAGAGGATCCCCTCGCCGTATACCACGACAAGGAAGTATCTCTCCTTTTGGTTGTTCATTGATCATCACAACATAAGTAACCGTAGATATGCATTGTGTTATCCACTTACTGAATCTACGATGAAAACCAAACCGGGATAAAACATCTTCTATAAAGTTCCACTCCAACCTATCATAGGCCTTAGCCATATCCATTTTGATAGCGATCACTCTATATTTCCTAGCTTGAGACGTGTTGAGAGAATGTAGAACTTCATAGGTAATTTTGTCTGAGTTATTCTTTCCTAGAAAAAAGCAAATTGGTTCTCAGAAATAAGCTTTGATAACAGAGGTCTCATTCTTTTAGCAAGGATTTTGGTAATCAGTTTATAGACAAAGTTGCACAGCGCAATTGGTCTATCTTCCGACACTTTCCTTAGCTTGACTATCTTAGGGATTAACCAGATAGAGGTCGCATTTGTAGCTCTCGGTAATGTATCCAATTGGAGGAAAATTGATACTTCTTTTGTAACTGCAGTTCCAGCCGTGTTCTAGTTTGATTGAAAGAAGGCTGCTGCAAAACTGCCTGGCCTTCGGCTTTGTCACCATGAACGGAGAAAGCAGCAAGCTTAATCTCCTTTGTTGGCAGGGCAGTTAAACTCTCATTATCAGATTCTGAAACTTCACGCTCAATAGCTTCCTAATAGTCTCCAAACTACTTGATCCTGAGGAAGTGTAAACAGTCTGGAAATACTCAGAGATCGTTCTGGTAATACCCTCTTCTATCACCTCTAGATTTCCTGCTGTGTTCTCAATTATTGATAATGAATATCTCATTATTTTCACCTTCTTTACAGCATGGAAGAAGTAGGAGTTTTTTTCGCCAATTTGTAGCCATAGGAACCTCCTATGTTGCTTCCAAAATGTTTCCTCATCAACGTAGGCCTGCTTCAGACGAGAGCTTATTTCTTTCACTCTATGGTGGTTAAAGGTAGGACTTACCAGCGCCTCCTCTAACTCCTTGTTGCACTCCTCAATAGTTTTCATGCTTATTCGATTTTTCTCTTTGCTCCATTGAGTGAGTGCTTCTCTGGTCCTATTCATACGGAGATTGAGTGGTAGGTTCTTCTGTGGATTCCACTTTTGTCGGATGATATTTTCTACCTTAGGTATGTCCTTGATCCATCAATCAAAACGAAACATTGCTCTCTTTCTTTTCTTTTCAGGTTCAAAGTAGGTTAAAAGTGGTTTATGGTCTGAAGCTTCAAACCATAAATAAGAGAATCGACTTGCCGGAAATAAACCCAGCCATTTTCCTCAGCCATAGCTCTATCCAAGCGGCATCTAACAGTCTGATTTTGTCTATTCCCTCACCATGATAGTGGGTCTCCTGAATGTTTCAAATCAAACAGCCCAGTCCCAGATACAAAAGATCTGAAGTTAGTAAAGGAGCTTTCAGGTCGAGTGGTTCCTCCTCTCTTTTCCTCATTTGATAGTATATCATTTAATTCTCCCATTAAAATCTAGGCTGAGTCGCTCACCTCATGTAGTATCTGTAATCTATTCTAGATCAATTCTTGTTTTCAAAGTTCATTTGAGTGTCTATTAAATCTTGAGATGCGCAATTAATATGTACTCGAATTCTATCAGACCACAAAAGAAGTAATCCACATCTTCTGTACCCTGTGGATTAACTAACAACTATGTGGTTTGGATACTTGTGAATCTTAGTATTTTGTAAGACCATATCCTCGGGGTTTCTTGTCTCCATTAGAAATATTATATCCGGTTTGAGTTGATCTTTCAAACCCTTCAGACGTCGAATTATCAAAGGATTCCTCAAATCTTGATAGTTCCAATTCAATTCTTTTAAGGAAGAAGAGAATATAGATTCTGAAAATCCATTCGCTTTCGGTTAATTACTGGGATTAAAGGCATCTGTATTGGTTGGCCAGAAGTTCCTGTTTGCAGCTGTTGTCTAGATAGGTTACCTTTTGAGGAAGGCCCAACTTGATCAGCAACATTATTCTTCTTGCTCCGCTCAGCAGTTATCTTCCTTCTAGGATATAATTTCTGTTGGACAGTTTTCCTTTTCCGAGCATTAACCCTGACTATGCTAGTTTGACTTAAGGAAATTTTCTTTCTTAATGCAGGCCTACCAGGGCGACACTTGTCAACAAACCTCTCTAGGGATACCAATTGTTTCTCTCCGAAAACTTGAGGTCCCAACCTCATTGTAACAAGGATTCTCGCTAGCTCAGGGTCCACTGGTTCTAGACATTGTGAATAAGAATTTCTTTCAGGTCCTCTTCAACCAAGTCTACTTTCCCTCCTAAACGTTCACCAGCCAGAATTCACACTTGTTCCTAAATTGTGTTTGAAGATGAAGAAATAGCTTGCTGGTTCACAGCCCTAGCAGTAATGGCTATATGAGTTGCTAATTGTATAAATTCACCTGAGTCTATTGCTCGTTGAACCCATAATTGTCTAATTGTAGTTTCTGCAGGGTCTATAGACATAGCGTACTGTTCCATAACATCACGTAACTGGTCCATAGCAACATTTAGTTCTTTTTCAGGTATCTCACCTTCCTCCACAGCAGGTCGACTATCTCTCTCGCGAAGAGGACGTCTGGGTCTGGAAGAGTGTGATTGTTTTAGCGGATTTGGAGGTACAGTAGCCTTTGTGGTCCCTCTAGATGGAACTTGCCTCAAGATCATGTTTTGTTCCTGATACCTTTCATGTCCCCTGTATCTGTCGACTGGTATATCGACTTTGATCCAGAGGGAATTATTTTCTTAAGATTCCCATTATGAGTTCTGTTATGCTCCTTAGAGTCATACTGATTCCTTGCTCCCTTTATTGATAGATCCGCTCGAGCAGATGAATTAAAAGAATCAATGGTTCTAGGATGGACCTCTTATATTATGACTGCATTGGCCCCAAATGAGGAGTTGTTTTGTAGGGAACATCTCTCCTCTTAGCATCCATAGGTTCAGCCCTCTTTCTAGCTGTGTTTGGACTATCTTCTTCCTTTGGGTAAAATTCGCAATCCCTATCTTCATGGTCCAACATATTACATAAGGAGCCGAATCTGCATAGTTTATCATAGGCCAGTGAAATTTTGATTTCACTTCCATCAGCAAACTCCACAAGGTGTTTGTGATTATTGGTTTCATGCCATTTAAGTGGACTCGCATTCTAGCAAAAGCAGATGTGATTTCCACCTTTTCTAGTTTTCCTATGCCCTTTCCAATGCTAGTAAGAACTTCTTCAGTCCAAAGGTGAATAGGCAATCCATGAACTCATATCCAAAACGAGATGAGTGAGGGAAAACAGGACTCGATAGTCGATTCCCAACGTTCAAGTATCAACATCCAGCGAGAGAAATGGTATGGCCGGTTGTTAAGCACTTCCTTCAGATCTGCATCATTGCCAAACTGGAATTGATACCTTCCTTCACCCAGGTATTCCAGAATTCCTCACCGAGATATTCCACAAACTGTAACACAATCTTATAATCGTATATAGCTCTAGTTAAAGTATTCCACAAATCTGATAAGAGTGGAATTAGGGACCAGATTCTTTGTTGTTTAGCATTTCTGACTCTGCCAACGAGAGTTAAAGCATGCTTTTTCATGAGTTCAGAGTTATCACAAGTCGGGACTTTGATTCTAGTAGCTGCGGGTTCTTGCACTGGGGGAACTTTTCCTTTCCCTTTTTCTTTATAATTCAACCTCCTCTTCATAGTGGAATAAAAATTCTGAGGAGATTATAAGATTATTCGTAAGATTCCTTCAAGTTTTCACTCCTACACCTGTAGAAATTTGAAAGTTAAACAAAGTTATCCAAGGTTCAAGCCAACAAGAGAAAAGATCTCCACTCAATGGTGGGGAAGTTGGTGGTATGTTGAGAAGACCATTTGCTTCCTCTCCTTAGTAGTCCTCTCGGAGTAAACTGGTTTAACCTTCATAATCCTCCACCACCCTTCTTATATCTGTAACACAGGCTTGAAGGTCGATCTTCTGGTGGGAAGTTAGCTGTATTCCGGTACCACGTTTTCTCTTTAGCCATTGTAAACCAGAAGTTGGGACTTGTAAGGTGGAATAATTCAAAAAAGTTACTGCAAGAAGGAATAAACCGTGTAGCTCAACACTATCTCGGGAACAGGGCCTGAGAGCTTTTTAGTTGCCATCGAATCTTTTTATAAATTAGTAAATCACGATATCATTATATCACAATATCATATTTTCTAATAAAAATTACAATTAAAATACATGTATGTCTGCCAAAACAAATTCTAATGGTTTTTTTTTTTGTTTCTGATAAACAACAATTATAATGTTTTCCATAATTGGTGCTTTGTTTCTACACATGGAGAATTTTTGCTTGGACACACCAAACAGATCTCAAATATTTGAGTTTAGATACTAAAGCAAAATTTGAACCATTGTGATTTCGAGATGAAAATATATACGTTTTGCTAATAGATTTTTTTTATGTTGGTGATGAACTGCATTTTTGACATGTTTTAATCTATTTTTTCTTTTGTTTCATTGAGTCTTTTGAATTCTTTTTGGTGTATTTCGACGTCAAAACAAAGTAGGATGAGATTTGGACGCTTAATGTAAGGCAGAATGAAATCATCATATTTGGCGTAAAACAAGCACAGACCGATAGGTCTGCATCTAGACTGATCGATCCATTAAAACCAGAAATGCATACGACCATTAGATCAAACAATCTTCCGTCGTGGATCGTTCTGAAACCTGGACCGATCAATTGTCTATTAGACTGATCGTTCCACATTCCCATACAAGTTTGCATTCGAACATGAGAACGACCAAGCTGGTCGAGACCAACCAATCTCAAGTCGAAGACATCACTATGAATCTTTGGGATCGATCGATTCAGACCGATCTCGCAAAATACCAGCATTTCCATTTATTTTGTCTAGTTAACTTAAATTAAACCAAATATCGGGACTGTTTTAATAAGGCTTTTCTAATACTTTTGGATATGTTGTTATTTTTCTTTTGGACTGCAACTCTTATTTTCTCTCTAGAAATTTTAGCAAGGGAGTTTGGAGATTGTGTTTATAATTTGGAGAAGATTCAAAAACTCTCTATTCTATTTTTAATTCAGTTTTTAATTATGTTTATCAATTGTTTTATGTTGTTCTCTCTACCATGTCTGAGTAGTTTCTAAATCAAGTTTAGGATTTTCTAGTGATTTAGGGAGTCAATGAAATAGGACTACATAGGGTTTTGTCATTAAAATTTGTCATCTATAGTTGTTCTTAAAGCCTAGATTAGACAGACCACCTGATTTATGATCATTCGTTGTTTAACTCACCAAAAGTGCTTGTTAGATGAAAGAACTTAGATGAGCAATTAGTCCTTAGCAACCGAAATCTGATGCTATGATTAATTGTGAACCTATCATACTTGCTTTTAAATGAGTGCCTAAATCTTCAGAATCAAACTACAGTTTACATTTCTAGGTTGCTAGGCATAGTAGTCAGCGTCAAGACAATAAATTTGCTATAAATTAGTGTTCTGAGTTTGAGAATGAGTCTTAATTTTTTCCCTGAATAGTAACCTAGTTTAAGTTCTTTATTTCCTCATGAATTCCCTAGGCTTGATGTTTTTAATTATTGAAGGTTAATTTGTTTTTTTTGCTTAGCTTTGTTCAATTATAACCACCATCATTGTTCGATTTGACTTAACTCTAATTTGATTTAGAAGATTGATAGTGTTGCTACTTGGTTCTCACGGATTCGATCCCTAGAATACTACTTCAATTTGCTATGTACTTGCTATAGAATTATAGGGTAAAACAATGTGTTATCAAGTTTTTGGCATCGTTGCTGGGGATAAATTGTGTTGTCTTTCGTTCTTCAAATCAAATTTTAGTCTAAAATCCATTTTATTTACGTTTTTGTTCTTTTGTTTCTTTTAGTGTTTCAGGCACAGTGAGTAATTCCAATCATACGGATCCTTCAGCTAGTAACAGTAACCATCAAGGTCAAGATAATGCTACTACAATCAAGCAGTTGAGACGAGAATTAGAACAACAGAAATGACAGCAGAGTACTCAATTATCTTGCCGAGCTACAGGTGATACTAATACACCTCATCACTTTTACCATAACCAATCTGTGAAATGCCCACCTCCTTTACAGAGACAAGATTTTGAGTTAAAGCCTTAGATGATTGCATTGATTAGGCAATATGTATTCCATGGTTTTGCAGTTAAAACCCCGATGGATCACATCAAAAACTATGAGAAAATATGAAGCACCACGAGTTCAAATGGTGTCCCTGATGACTATATCAAATGTAAGTTGTTTCATTTCTCCTTGGCAGACAAAGCATTATGATGGCTTGAGTCACTCCCTGCGGGTTCATTGACTACATGGGATGCAGTCAGAGCTACTTTTCTAGATCACTTCTACATCAAGTCTAAGACTGCTATGCTAAGAAGCAAAATCACTACCTTTCAGCAAAAGATTGATGAGTCGTTTTGTGAGGCATACGAGAGATTCATGTAGTATAGGAGAGACTGCCCACATCATGGGTACACAGATGAGAAAATTTTGAATATCCCCTATGGAGCAGTAGACTCGGAATATAAGATTTTGCTGAACGCTGCCAGCAATGGATATTTTATGACCAACACCAAGGAAGAGGCGTTTACTCTTATAGAGAACCTGGCTGCAAGTTCAAGTCATCACTCTCTAGAGTATGACTGATCCATTCATGTAAACAGCATCGAATCTCAGAAGATTGATGAGCTGACTGCTCAATTGGATATGTTTATCAAAGCCAGTTTGGCAAACCAAAGGGGTGCTCACCGATGTGATGATTCAAGAGAAGTTGCTTTGAACCAGTAAGGTATGGAAGGAACTAATGAGAAAATGGAGATAAGCTATGTTAGTGGTGGAGAATATTCACAAAACCAAGGAGTCTAACAGGGTTCACATGTTCAAAGAAAATCTTTCGTGTAAAATCAGGGCGTCGTGTAGAACCAGGGGCTGAAAAACTACAGTCAGGATTTTCACGGGATCAGTTCATGCGGAATTCGGGCGTTAGCCAGAAATATCTAAAACCCCTAATGCGAAATTCGGGTAACAAGCACGCTCCTCTGCCCCAACAAAAGGCACCACCGAGTTCCTCTAACAGCTCCCACGATGAGCTTAAAGCAATGATACTGCAAATCCTTTAGAGTCAGCGAAAGACTTCAAGTTAGATCAACGCAAAAATGGGTGGTATGTATGATGATCTCAACAACAAGTAAGAAATGATTTTTGCGCATGTGAAGATGTTAGATCTACTAGTTCCTCAGAGCACTGAAGGGATTAAGAGACCTCAGGGAGTGTGATCAGGAATAAGTGAGAAACGCCACAAGGACTGCAACGCCATCACACTTAGGAGTGGCAGAGAACTTGAGCATGTTGCAAAGAAAGCTGCAACCAATTATATGGTGATTGATCTTACTAATTATGATGACGTGGGCAGCAAGGATACAGGCGAAGCCACAACATAAATGGTTCAGGAAGCACCACCAGTCGTGGAGAGAGTATATGTGCCTAAGTCTTTGTATCCAATTTCATCAAAGAAGTCTCGAAAAGACCTAGAGGCAACTAAGTGCAAAGAGATACTTGCTGATTTGACTGTTAAGTTACCCTTTGTCGATGCACTTGAGATGATACTTACTCTAAAGAGCTATGTCAAAGGTCTGGATATATACCTCATTTTTATTGGTTTTAAGCTCATTAATTCATATTTTTCAGAATGTTTGTTTGCTTTATAGAGTCTTTTTAGGTGAAAAACAGATTAAAATTCGGATTATGCTCTCAAACCTTGGTTAGTGATGAATTGGAGCAGCTTTTGGAATTACAGCCATAAAGCAGCAATCGATCGATCCACGCACTTGATCGATCGATCCTCGATGTTCAACAAGAGATAAGCTCGATCCGTTGATCGAACAAGACCTTTTGGAGATCGAGCATTTAACCATGATCGATCGATCATCGATGCTGACAAGGAGACAACCTAATTTTTCCTATTTTGCACCTGTGTTTTTAGAATCTATATAAGACCAATTTTCATTATATTTTGAGGGGACGATTATTACGAGAAAACAACCTGTATTTGAGTTTTTGGGAGAGAGATTTCGATCCTTACAATATTGGAAAAGAATTCCTTCTAAACCCTCTTATTTCAATACAATTTATTTTTATGCTTTTCATTATGTTTTGCAATATGATTATCTTCACCATGTCTGAGTAGTTCCCCAATCAAGTTTAGGATTTTCTAGGGTTGCAGGGAACTGATGAATTAGGAACAAATAGGAATTGTTTGATGTGTTCTCCACCTAATCGATACTCTTAATGCTTAGATTAGAGTAGCAACTAATCTATGATCTTAGATTACCTAACATTCCAAAAGCTTGTTTGAAATTGGATTCTCTTTAGGCGAGCAATCAGTCCTTAACCACGATACCTGATGTTAAGGTTGTTTGTGGACTTATCAGACCTGATCAATAATGCGTATTAGCCTCTTGATACGAACGGTAGTTAGAATCACTAGGTTGCTGGATATAGTAATTGATACACGGTGGTGGATTGGTTATAAATTTATGTTTGAGTCGAGATTTTTGAATGAATGTTGCCTGAATAGTTTCCTGGTTTGAATTCCATAGTTTCCTAAAGAACTTCCTAAGTTTGGTGTTTTAATTCATTTGTTGTTGATGTGTGTTATTTTTGATGGTTTTAGAGTCTTATTTTAGGTTGTTTTGCATTCGTCTAGATAGATTTTCCGTTTACATAGGTCCTTTTAGGTTTGTTTTGCTTTCTTTGTATTTGCATTTGGAGTCTGGAGTTTTATCTAGGAAAAAGAGCAGAAAATGAGCTAAAACTGGAGCTAAGGATAATTGGACCAGCTGCTAGGCGCAAAAGGTCGTGCAACCTCGGATCGCTACTTTGCGGATCGCAGGGCTAGGACTGCTTGGAACGCTCAAGAAAAGATGCCTCAGTCACCAGCCTCAACTTATTTTTCTTGAGGGAAGAAGAAGAAGAAGATGAAGGAGATTGAAAAAGATGAAAACAAGATGAAGAGATCGAAGAAGAGAGAAGAAAAAAGAAGAAGATAGAAGAAGAAAGAAGAAAAGAGAATAAGAAAAGAAGAAGAAGATTTTTTGTTACTTAAGGGTGCAAACGTAATTGCATCATTTTTTGTTTTTTTTTTGAATCTATTTTAGTAATATTAGCATAATTTATATACAGATGAGTAATTTTTTCTAATTTATATGAAGTTTATGATTTAAGTTCATCTTGTTCTTCATTTTTACTTTTCTGCAATTTCATTTTAAGTCTATTTATGTTTACGCAATTTAGATCAACCTTACTCCTCCGCCCTCACACAATGAGGCGCGAGTAGATCCGTGTGGATCTCGAGGATAGGGCGATCGGAGGTGAATCCGTTGATTCCCTGGCCGTTCTAGCCATGATCTGAACTCTGATCTCTTCTAACTTGGCTAGGCTTAATGCTGATCTCTCCCTGATCAAGAGAGATCTGATTTGAGCCGTGACCTAAGGCTAGTGCCGATGGGAGCGGAGACAAAGTGCCTAGTTCGTGATGGTGTGATCCGTCGAAGAAAGATCTAGCATCTGGGTCAGCTGTTAGACGAGTTGGGCAAACCTTAATGTTTCTGATTTGGTCTTATCGCGGCTAGGGCTGTAACAAATCAGCCGATTTGGATGGGGGTCTTCACCGAAAGAGTGGGTCGATCTAATCTAGTTCCTGTCTAGAGATCGCTCAAAAGAAATTGGCAAGTTGGGAACGGCGAGTTTATTACCGATCAACCTCCCTATCGTCTAGATCCTTGCCTTTAGTTTAGTTTCTATCTTATTGCAATTGTTGTGCTCTGTTTTTATGTTATTTCCCTGTTTTGATCATTTAAATTCTGTTCTTATTTTGTCTTTTTGTGTATTTTGTCCTATTCTCTAGTTTGCAAGCTCATCTAAATATCATAATCTATCATAGTGACAGAATGGTAGGTTGCTTGAACTAAAATCTAGTAGTAGATAGGTTGTTTACAAGCATCTTTGAGTATTTGGTTCGATAATTCCCATTTACTTACCACCAATTGATTTGATAGAAGTAGCAAAAATCTTTTTATCAAATTGGTGCCGTTGCCGGGGAGAATTGAGGAAAAAACTCTTACATTGAGGAGACATTGCAATTCCTCGCCACCATGGATCTTCATATCTACTCAAAATCTGAGACAACCAAGATTAAAAAGAACGGATCTGGATATATAACATTCATCGTGTATGAAAAACTATACGCAATGACGTTAAAGGAGTTGGATTTGATTTTAGGGTTCAATTCCATAGACGCGGCGTATCCAAATGTTGGCAAGAATGATATTGACGAGGTATGGAAGATGCTGTCAGGATCTATGGCATATGGTTCATCATGAAGCAAGGGAAGTTGGATCCGCAACCCCACCACAACTACGCGAGGAGAGCTATAGCTAACATGATCTTTGCTAGGCCCTCCACCTCGCCAATCAACCTCGAGGAGATGCACATGATGGTTATGACGATGAAGGAGATTGTTGGTACTACTCTGAGTGGGTTGCATATTGATGGAGATGAAAGGAACTCTGGGATGTCATTCATGTTGGCAAAGCACCTCCTCACGTACCGTAGAAGAGCAATGACGCAAGCAGAGAGAAAGTCCGGGAAGACAAAGCACATCTACACCAATGGAGTGGTTGCTCGTATATTGGAAGCAAGGAAAGTGCCCTTAAATACTAAAGATTACAATTGGGCTGCACTCCAATTTATGGACATGCGGTATCTTCAAGGGGCAGGCCTCATTGCTAAAGGCGAGGTTGAAGGGCGAGCTGTGTATAAGTTCCATCATCCAGAAAAGAAAGGCACCAGAATACTTCTGCTATGCCCAGAATACATTTTGCTGACCACGATGGAGAATGTGACTTTCACCCCACCCCTCGCGGCTCTACTCGGAAAAACCCGCGAGGACATCAACCTCAGCAGGTAGAAGAGGAGACAAATGAGGAAGAAGTGGATCTGTAATCTTACCTTTTTGAGGAGTTCACAGAGAAAAATAAGGGGATAACAACCAAAGAAGCCCACAAGCGGATTGGGAAGCTTCAAAAATTGGGGAAGTGGCTGCTCAAGAAGGTGAAAGACCTTACAAGGGAAAAGGAGGAGTGGCTGAGCGAGCGCAAGAAGATATGGAGAGCAATTGATGGATTGGAATCATCGTTCAGAGGAACAGCACCTCGGCCTCGCACTCTGACTCGCTGCACCAGCGAGGATGTATTCAACTTCAGCAGGTCCCAGCTCACACCAAGCGCAAAAGGAGCAGCCGCAACGCCAATCAATGGACATGATGCGGATATACAAGCGGACAGGGAAGAAAAGCCACCAGCATGGGACAAAACAAGAGCAAACGCCTCTGCAAGGTCCCTCGCACGCATCCCTCGCCGATCATGACCGTGAGGAGTACTCGGATAGACAGCAGTATGTCGCACCGTGCAAAGGAATAGCTCCAAGAGGGCACCTAGAACCTCACAGTTACACTCGTGAGGATATGAACGCCTCTACTGCTCACTTTTTCGGTTTTTAGGTACCAAACTCCAACCCTTTGTACATACATTTTTATTTTAGTAGTTTTTCATTTTGTTTGTCTAGACAACTCTCTCCGACTTCTATGCACACAAGGGGCTATGTGAGTAAGTGGTAAAGGTGAAGTGGCTGGAAGGATGCGTAAACCCTTAGCCTTTCACATTCGTGTATATGCGCTAACTTACTCCATATGCGGGTTGGTGGAGCAACTTGGAAGGAAGTGTAAACCCGTAACCTTTCATGTTTGTGTAAGGAAACTTTGGAAAGGCCAAAAGGGCACATAAAAAAAAGAGAAAAAAAAGAAAAAGAAAAAGAAAAAGAAAAAGAAAAGAAAGAATGAATAATCGGGCAGTAAAGTTTTAATGAGAGGGAACCATTTAAGTTGAAGAATGATCATGCTAAGATTAGGGAAGTCGAAATATGTACTTGTTGATCTCTAGTCTCTTTTGAGGACAACAACGAAAAGAAACAAGAAATTAGACTAATACATGTACAGACCAGCTTAGGTGATAGGAATCCATAGGTTGAATGATATGTTTAAGGATGATTACATTGCAGTTTCCAAAATGATAGAGCCCATGTGTGGATTACGGTTTAGCTTAAGCAAGTTGTTCGTTAGACAAGATGTTCCCACTTTGTAGCCCATGTGTGGAAAATCAATCTCTTCACCGCGAGGATTACACACGGACCACTCACTAGTCTCAACCCACGAGGACCAAGACAAGAATCACTCCTCGGTGCCAAAGCTCTCGCAAGGACTCCGAGGACAAGACCTGCAGAAATGTCTGGTTGACCAATTTAAGTCAGTTTGACCATTAGGGTCAAATAACCCTATAAATACCCTCTTTTAGCACTCTCTTATCAATCATCTGTTGTTTTAGCAGAAAAACTCTCTCTATCTTTTATTGCTTTTATGACTGGCATTGTTTAAGGTACTCTTTGTTTATTGCTTTAGTTTATATGAAGTTTCTCATTTAAGTTCATCTTGTTCTTCATTTTTACTTTCTAAAATTTCATTTTAAGTCTACTTATGTTTATGCAATCTAGATCAACCCTACTCCTCCGCCCTCACACAATGAGGCAAGAGTAGATCTGTGTGGATCTTGAGGATAGGGCGATCGGAGGTGAATCCGTTGATTCTCTTGCCGTTCTAGCCATGATCTGAACTTCAATCTCTTCTAACTTGGCCAAGCTTAATGTTGATCTCTCCCTGATTAAGAGAGATCTGATTTGGGCCGTGACCTAAGGCTAGCGCCGATGGGAGCGGAGACCAAGTGCATAGTTAGTGATGTGTTGATCCACAGAAGAGAGATCTAGCATGTGGGTCGGCTGTTAGACAAGTTTGCTAAGCTTAATGCTTCTGATTCGGTCTAATCGCGGCTAGGGCCATAATGGATCAGCAAATTTGGATAGGGGTCTTCACTGCGAGAGTGGGTCGATCTAATCTAGTCCCGGTCTAGAGATCGGTCAAAAGAGTTCGGCGAGTTGGGGTCGGCGAGTTTATCGCCGATCAACCTCCCTATCCTCTAGATCCTTGCCTTTAGTTTAATTTCTATCTGATTGCAATTGTTGTGCTCTATTTTTATATTATTTCCCTGTTTTGATCATTTAAATTTTGTTCTTATTTTGTCTTTTTGTGTATTTCTTTCTATTCTCTAGTTTGCAAGCTCATCTAAATATCAGAATCTATCATAGTGACATAATGGTAGGTTGCTTGAACTAAGATCTAGTAGTACATAGGTTGTTTACAAGAATGTCTGAGTATTTGGTTCTATAATTCCCATTTACTTACCACCAATTGATTTGATAGAAGTAGCAAAATGCATTTTATCAGTTGTTAATCGTTAATTCAGTTATAATTCAGTTTACAACCAACTTTTCTATTCGTCTTAGCTCTAGTTTAGTTTTAGAATTGATAGTTTGATAACTTGGTCCTTGTGGATACGATCCCTAGATTACTACTCGATTTGCTATGCACTTGCAGTAGATAGCTTAGGGTTAAAATCTGATCACATCAAGTTTTTTTTGTCGCTACCGGGGACCAATGTTGTCGCCTTTTGATTCACGACTGAGTTTTAGTCGAAGAAAACTTTTATTTACATTTGTTTTGTTTCTTGGTTTTTGTTTCTTAGGTATGACTATTATGGACAATCATGAGGATGTCCTGGCTGGTCAACAGGATCAGGATCAGAAAGCTAATGTGGAGAGGTTAATGAGAGAGATAGAAGAGCTAAAAAGAGAACGAGATGCAAAGGCTTAACTTCGAGCTGTAGGGGAATTTGATACTCCTCATATTTACTTACAGAATTGATCAGCAATTTCTATACTTCCATTGCATGGGGTTACCTATGAGTTGAATTCACAGTTCATAGCATTGATTAGGAAGTTCCCATTCCATGGTTTTCCAGTTGAAAACCCAATAGACCACATAGAGAATTTTGAAGAGATATGTAGTACTATAGCACCAAGCGGAATCCCTGAGGATTATGCTAAGTGCAAGCTCTTCAAGTTCTCATTAGAAGGTACGGGTTTTAGGTGGACCAACTCTCTTCCTCCAGCTTCATTGACTCTTGGGATGAGATTAGAGATACCTTCTTAGATCACTACTTCACCAAAGCTAAGACCCATCAGCTTAAAAATCAAATTTCACACTTTCAACACCGTGAAAACGAGTCCTTTAGTGATGCTTGGGAACGGTTCAAGGGGTACAAGAGAGACTGTCCGCATCATGGGTTTAGTAATGAGCAGCTTTTGACATTCTTCTATGGGGGTGTAAATTAGGAATTTATGCGATTGTTGAATGCAGCAAGCAATGGAAATTTCATGACAAATACATGGGAAAATGCCTATGCTTTGATCAACAATCTGGGTGCAAGTTCATGTGGTCTAACCTCGGTTAAAGAACCTTCTAGCGATGATGAGTCAGAAAGTTCTTGGTCACATAAAATTGATGGGATTAGTGAGACACTAGATGAATTCATTACAACAAGTGCCGTCAAAAAGAAGAGGGATGTGCATAACTGTGAAACACAAGAAGAGATGGACGCATGTACTCGGATTCAACATTGATGTCCAACAACTTTTGCTTATTGTCTAGTCAACTTTCTGCACCAAAGAGTTCTTGAGGTAGTAGTCAAGATGAAATTAATTCTATGTTACAGAACCTAATACATGCACAATATCATTCAACATCTGAGATAAATGCAAGGGTGGATACGCTGTACACAGAATTTATCTCAAAGTATGACTATGTCATTGCTCATGTACAACAATCAAATTCATCACCTTCCCATTGTGATAGCTACAAAGAATATAGTGCTTTAGCATTAAGGAGTGGCAAGCACTTGGAACCTCATGTGAGGAAGCATTCTAGGAAGGATACGATGATAGATGTTGACGATGACGAGGGGGAGAAGGAAAAGAATGACGATTTTGATCTGCAGGGAGAGCGGTCGATCAATCCCATGTACGATTCATCGATCGACAAAGCTAAACAGAATGCTTTGCTGAAACAAATTTCACAGAACGTAGTGGTTCCGAGTCAGAGGTCAGCTACTGTTCTAGAGAGGACCTATGTACCTAAGCCTCCGTACCCTATCGTACCAAAGAAGTCTCGAAAAGATTTGGAAGTTGCTAAGTGCAAGGAGATACTTGCGGATTTGAATGTGAGGTTACCTTTTATTGATACCTTGCAGATGGTGCCATTTCTTAAGAGCTATGTAAAGTGACTAGTGACAAACAAGTTTACAGGGGAGTAAAAGGTTATGATGATAACTCAAGATTGCAGTAATATATTTCAAAACAAGCTGCCAAAAAAGGAAGAAGACCCTGGGCGATTTGTGCTTTTGATAGAGATTGGATCTCTTGTGTTTGCAAAGTCTCTTTGTGACCTTGGTTCAAGTGTCAACCTAATGCAATATTCTGTAGTAGTATGCCTTGGATATACATATTTCAAGAGAACTAGGATATCTTTGATCTTTGCTGACCGTTCGGTCAAATTCCCGGTTTGTATTCTTGAAGATTTGCATATGAAGATTGGGAATGTTCTTGTGCCCATATACTTTGTGGTTCTCAAGCTCGATGAATAACCTAAGGATCCTTTGATTTTTGGAAGGCCATTTCTCAGGACTGTAGGAGCGATGATTGATGTGAAGAATGGTAGGATCGACCTCCATTTAGGCGATATGGTTATGAGATTTGAGATGGACAGACTGTTGAAGAAGCTTATGATTAATTGAATGATATTTATGATCGATTCTTGTGAAGAAATCACAGACCAAGTGGCTGATGAGATTCTAACCAAAGATCCTCTTGATGTGGTACTAACAGGGACATAATCCGAGTATGAGTTTCTCAATGAAGAAGCAGCGAGTTATGCCAAGATATTGGATTCGAGCAAGACAACTGAGAAGATGGTCGCTTACTTGGGTTTAGATGCGCCTAAGCCATCGATTACATCATCTCTAGAAAATCCTTGGAGTGAACTTAAGGCTCCAAAGGTTGAACTTAAAATACTCCCTGTAGGACTAAGGTACGCTTTTCTTGGACCAAACTCGACTTACCCTGTGATTATCAATGCTAAGTTGAACAATGCTGAAATTGCTTTACTTTTGTGAGAACTTTGTAAGTATCATAGATCAATAGGTTATTTCTTATATGATACTCCTGGAAGCTTCCTGAGTTGTGTATGCATAGGATTCACTTGATAGATGAGTCTAAGACCTCCATAGAGAACCAGAGGCGTTTGAATCCCAACCTTATGGAAGTTGTTAAGAAAGAGATCATGAAACTATTAGACGCACGAATTATATTCCCTATATCTGATAGTAATTGGGTCAGCCCTGTTTATGTAGTGCCTAAGAAAGGAGGTGTGACTGTAGTTAAGAATGAGAACAATGAGTTGATACCTACTAGGACAGTTACAGGACATAGGATGTGTATCGATTTCAGGAACTTAAATTCTTCGACTAGAAAGGATCATTTTCCAATGCCCATCATCGATTAAATGCTTGAAAGATTCACAAATCACTCTTACTATTGTTTTCTAGATGGTTATTCAGGTTTGTTTCAGACTCGCATTCATCCAGACGACCAGGAGAAGACCACATTCACATGTCCCTATGGCACCTTTGCTTATCGCAGAATGGCATTTTGTTTGTGTAATGCACCAGCAACTTTTCAGAGATGCATGATGTCCATTTAAACTGACATGATTGAGGCTATTATGGAAGTGTTTATGGATGATTTCTCTATATATGTTTCTTCTTTTTCTGGTTGTCTTTCTAACCTTTGCAGGGTACTTCAACGATGTGAGGAGAAACACCTAGTGCTTAATTGGGAGAAGTACCACTTCCTGGTTAGAGATGGGATAGTCTTAGGACACAAAATATCTGGAAATGGTATAGATGTTGATAAGGCCAAGATCGAGATCATGACCAGCCTAAAATCGCCAACCACTATGAAGGAGGTGAGGAGTTTTCTAGGCCATGCCGATTTCTATAGACGATTCATCAAGGATTTCTTAAAGCAGCCCAGACCTTTGACACAGCTGCTGTGCAAGGATGGCATGTTCGATTTCACTAAGGAATGTGAAGAAGTTTTCCTCACATTGAAGGGAGATTTAGTTAGTGTACCGATTGTGCAGCAACCAGATTGGGACTTAGCGCTTGAGATCATGTGTGATGCAAGTGACTATGCAGTTGGAGCTATTTTGGGAAAGAGGAAAGACAAGAAACTGCATGTGATATATTAGGCTAGTCGAACTTTGGATAATGCTCAAAGGAAGTATGCTACAACAGATATTGTTAGCTATTGTCTTTGCATTCGAAAAGTTCAGGTCATATCTGGTTGGTTCTAAGGTGATTTTTCACACGGATCATGCAGCATTGAAGTATCTACTCTCCAAGAAGGATGCGAAACCTAGACATCTTCAATGGGTTCTCCTCCTTCAAGAGTTTGATCTTGAAATCCGAGACAAACGAGGCATAGAGAATGGAGTGGCTTATCACTTATCAACTCTTCGGGTAAAAGATTGTGTACCTTTGAATGACAGTTTGCAAGAAGAACAGGTCTATTCTATTCATACCACATCGAGACCAGCTCGTCCCTCTGCTCAGATTCCATGAGTTCTAGATACACCGTGGTTTGCTGAGATAGCTAACTACTTGGCTGCAGATGTTGAGCCTCCTGAGTTTCACGGTTATAGGAAGAAGAAATTCCTTCATGACATCAGACACTACTATAGGGATGCACCTTATCTTTACAAGCAATGTGCTGATGGAATTTTCAGACAACCGAGGATGATGTTTCAGGAATTTTGTTTCATTGTCATGGTTCATCTTATGAAGGACACTTTGCAACCTTCAAGACAGTTTCGAAGGTACTATAGGCTGGTTTTTGGTGGCCAACTATGTTCAGGAATGCTCATGCTTTTATCTCAAAGTGTGATTCATGTCAAAGACAAGGAAACATTATCAAGAGGAATGAGATGCCTCAGAACTTCATACTCGAAGTTAAAGTCTTTGATGTTTGGGGAGTTGATTTCATGGGACCGTTTCCGAGTTCTTTAGGGAATCAGTACATACTTGTAGCAGTCGATTATGTTTTTAAATGGGTAGAGGCGCTGGCCAGCCCAACAAATGATGCTAAGGTTGTGCTGAAGATGTTGAAGCATGTTATTTTCCCAAGGTTTAGTATTCCACGAGTTGTTATCAGTGATGGTGGTTTTCACTTCATCAACAAGACATTCAATGGTATTCTAAAGAAGTATGGACTTCATCACAAAGTGGCTACACCATACCATCCTCAGACAAGTAGACAGGTTAAAGTTTCAAACCGAGAGATCAAGAGCATTTTACAAAAGACAATTTTTCGACGAGGAAGGATTGGTCTTTGAAACTCGATGAAGCTCTCTGGACATAGAGGACAGCTTACAGAACTCCTTTCGGTATAACCCCCTTCCATTTGGTCTATGGAAAGTCTTGTCACCTTCTAGTTGAGCTCGAGTACAAGGCAAATTGGGCTATAAAGCATTTGAACTATGATATCAAGTTGGCAGCCAAACAAAGGACTTTGCAGCTACATGAGTTAAAAGAGATCAGACACTTGGCCTATGATAATACGAGGATCTACAAAGAAAGGACTAAGGCAGCACAAGATAAGCGTATCCTTCATAGAATTTTTGCTTGTAATGATTTAGTTCTTTTATTGAATTCTCGTTTGAAACTTTTTCCTGGAAAGCTTAGGTCCAGGTGGTCAGGACCTTTCACCATCAAGGAAGTGCGCCCTTATGGAGCTGTAGTATTGTTCAATGGAAAGGGAAAATGAGTTTGTTGTGAATGGCCAACATTTGAAGCATTACTTTGCCGATATGGACATGGCCAAGGAAACTTACATTCCCTTGACTAATGTTCACCGAACTAAGGGTTTTCAAGTCAAGCTAATGACTTTAAACAAGCGCTGAGTGGGAGGCAACCCACTAGTAAGTTTTTAGATTTCGTTTTGCATTCTTTTGTTCTTGGTTTTGCTATTTTGTTTTGTTTTGTTTCAAGAAATCGGGCGATCGATCGATCAGTCATACGATCGATCAATCATGGGTAGCAAACGGGTGTGCGCACGATTGTACGATCAACCAAGACAACCAGATCGATTGATCAAGGATTACATGCTTCATACGCTCGATTAGTAGATCGATCCTGGATCGATTGACAGCTCGCTCAAACCCTGATCGATCGCTCATAGGGTGAGATCGATCGATCATGGGTACATGTTCACCGTTTTCATCACCTTACTTCGATGATTTTTGTTCTATTTATGCGAGACATTCTTTTTCACTCTTGTTCTCACGCTGGGACAGTGTGAAATAAGTCTGGGGGAGGATAACCATTGTTACTAATGCACTTTTTGATTACTTGTTGTCTTTTTGATGTCTAAAAACCTATTGCTTAGAACTATGATTTTTGAGGATTGTTGCATGTCATGAACTAAGTATCATCAATGTTTGTTTGTCATGGATCGATTGACTATTGGAAAACCCAGAGGCTTGACACTACTTCAGTACCACCCATATCTATTTCGGTTTTCAAGGGATCTTGTGTCGGCTTCATTCCTAACTTGACTTAATTTTCTCATCAAGGGGATTGGTATGCATCGGATCAGATTCCTCTTTTAAGTCTTGAGAGACTTATCTGTGTGCATATGATTACCCTCTCTTATTAGCTTCGAGTTTTTATATTCTAAAGTAACTATAAAACAAAGTTGAAGTAACATTAAACTTGACTAAGGATCAAACAATTGGGTCCAATGAAGCCACTTTTAGCCTTCATTCTTTGAGTTGCTAAAGAACCAATCAGTAAAAAAAATGATACCCTAGGTAAGTAGGGAGATATCTGGTTGGACAACCAATAAAATAAAATAAAATGATACCCTAGGTAAGTAGGGAAAATTTGATTGTACAACTGATAAAATAAAAATAAAATGATACCCTAGGTAACTAGGGAAAAATTGGCTGCAAGTTGAATGAAAAGAGAGTAAAAGAACCATAGGAAGTTAGTCTTTGTGTTCAAATTATGGCTGGAAAAGAATCCATGTGTTCTTTGATTGATATTCCCTTGAAGAGACCGTACTTAGAAGCTTTAGGAAGTCGATATGGTGAACTTGGATTACTTGCTTGGATTGTGGAGTTCAGCTTGGGTAATTGTCAAAGTCTGGGAGAAGTAAAATGTGGTCTCGATCCTGATAGGTAAGTGTTGTGTGGTTGACTATGTGATTGATATGAAGTGCCCTGATGATGAATAAGTTCTTTGAAATAGAATCTTTCTTTCGATCTTTCATTTCTTTGCTTGAGGACAAGCAAGAAGCTAAATCTGGGGTGATTGATATATCTCATTTTTATCGGTTTTAAACTCATTAATTGACATGTTTTCATAAAGTTTGTTTGCTTTATAGAGTACTTTCAGGTGAAAAACAGGTTAAACTTCAGATTATGCTCTCAAAGCTACGTTAATGATGAATTGGAGCAGCTTTTGGAATTGCAGCCATAAAGCAGTGATCGATCAATCCACACACTTGATCGATCGATCATCGATGTTCTGCAAGAGATACACTCAATCTGTTGATTGACCAAGACCTTTTGGAGATCGAGCATTTAACCTTGATCGATCGATCATCACCCTTGATCGATCGATCATCGAAGCTGACAAGGAGAAAGCCTAATTTTTCCTATTTTGCACCTATGTTTTTAGAACCTATATAAGACCAATTTTCATTATATTTTGAGAGGACGATTATTACGAGAGAACAACCTGTATTTGAGTTTTTGGGAGAGGATTCCGATCCTTACACTATTGGAGAAGAATTCTAAACCCTCTTATTTCAATATAATTTAGTTTTATGATTTTAATTATGTTGTGCAATATGATTATCTTTACCATGTCTGAGTAGTTCCCCAATCAGGTTTAGAATTATGTAGGATTGCAGGAAATTGATGAATTAGGAACAAATATGAATTGCTTGATGTGTTCTCCACCTAATCGATACTCTTAATGTTTAGATTAGAGTGGCTAACTAATCTATGATCTTAGATTACCTAGCATTCCAAAATCTTGTTCGAAATTGGATCCGCTTTAGCTGAGCAATCAATCCTTAACAGTGATAGCTTATGTTAAGGTTGTTAGTGGATTTATCAGACCTGATCGATAATGCGTATTAGCCTCTCGGTACCAACAACAGTTAGGATCACTAGGTTGATGGATATAGTAATTGTTACCATGATAGTGGATTGGTTATAAATTTATGTCTGAGTCGAGATTGTTGGATGAATGTTGCTTGAATAGTTTCCTGGTTCGTGAGTCTCTAAGCTCGTTTTAGTTCATGTCCAACTCAAAGGCACTGGAACAGTATCAAACACGTCCTAAGATACTTACAAGGGACTAAGGACTTAGGATTGTTTTACACTAACCATAACACAGATGGATTAGTTGGTTTTGCTAATGCAGGTTACTTGTCAGATCCGCACCAAGCTAGGTCATAGACCGGATACGTTTTCACGCATGGAGGAATGGCTATATCTTGGCGATCTATGAAGCAGACAATTGCGGCCACCTCATCCAATCATGCGGAAGTATTAGCCATTCACGAAGCCAGCAGAGAATGTGTTTGGTTACGGTCTATGACTCAACATATCCGATCTGATTGTGGCATGAAAAAAGATAAGGAGCCAACGGTTATAAACGAGGATAATGCTGCATGTATTGCTCAACTTAAGGACGGCTACATCAAAGGAGATCGGACAAAGCATATTCTGCCTAAGTTCTTCTTCACCCACAAGTTGCAGAAGGACATGCAGGTCAAAGTTCAACAGATCCGATCAAACGAGAATTCAGCCGACCTGTTCACCAAATCATTGCCAACTTCAACATTCCGGAAGCTCATCCAACAGATCGGAATGCGAAGACTTAAGGATCTCTAATGATGCTCAAATCAGGGGGAGTAGTGCGTTTGTACTTTTTTTCCTTCACCATGGTTTTATCCCACTGGGTTTTCCTGGTAAGGTTTTAATGAGGCAACATTCCTAGTGCATTATAGAGATCCCTGTTTAGTGTCAGGCACGGTTATGTCATCCATGAGGGAGTGTTATAAATCATATGGATGGACTCCATAACCGGCCCATTAGATCAAAGACGGTTTAACATATTTCCTATTCTATAAGGACGTTACTTATTCATGGGATTGTATTCCCTTATAAATATGTAACTCTTGTTCATTAATAACATACAATTCACTTCTCAATTCTCTTAGTTTCATAATAATTTTGTTATATTTATGGAAGGTTAAGAAAATACATGCTAGTATTATCTCAATTCATTATTTTTAGCCATCGATAAACGAGTCTCAGGCTTTTTACATTACATGATTTGACTGGTTAACCAGCTAGTAGAAGGGGAACATCCTTAGACGTAATTTCTCAAACCGAGTAGCCATAGTAGCTTCGACGTTAACCTTCTTGAATTTGACGAGGAAGCTCTTAGCCGTAATGTTGGTGAGAAATAGTTGTCCTTCTACACCATACGGATGACGAGAATCTTTGAAGATTCCGACAGTTCCGCTTATGGTGGCCAACTCGTATATGTTTTCTCCGGCTGTCCTAATCTGAAACCAGCTATTTGGTCTTTTCGGTTCAGCACCAACTATAATCGCAGGTTTTTCAGGAGTAGATGAGGAAACGTCGACTCCCCAGTACTTGGAAAACCCGTTGCAGCCCTTCAAGGTGTTAAACTCAATGGTTACATCGGAATATGAATCCACGATGGTCTCCGGAGAATATGGCCAAATAAATGCGAAACTAACTGGATCGCCTGGATGATTGACTATTACTTGAAAGATGCCCGGTGGACAAGATGGATTTGAACCAGTGCCATCTCCTGGGAAAAGACCACCAGTTCCGGTAAATGGCTGGATATAATATTGTTCATGGACCTTAATTGGATTTCCGTCGGTGTCATTGATCTGTACTCCATGGATACTTACAGCTGAAGCCAGCACGAGAGTGATGAGAAATGAGACCAATGGGACTGGTGATACCATTGTGATTAATTTTGTTTTTGTAAAAGGGATTGTTTTAAGTGAGTTGGGTTGTAGAGTGCAGATACATATCATTCCTATTTATAGGAAGTTTCTGTAGTTAATTTTAATACCGCGTGTGGGCAGTAAAACGAGTAGATTAATCTCTCTTTTTTTCTTTTTTTTTTGTTGTGACAAAAAAAAATCTTCCTTTTTTTTTCTTTTTTTTTTTTATCAACAACGGATCGACAAAACCCGATCTATAGCTTAACCCACACCCTAAAATCCCTTTTTATTTTATTAGTGTAATGGAGAGGAATCGAACTCCGCTGCCCTGAGTCATTAGCTGGATCATCCCAACCACCAGAGTGAGAGTAACTCGGCATTAATCTCTCTCTTTTTTTTAAAAAAAAAATTCCTTAATCAAGCAACTTAAAATATCTCTTGCTTAGTGACAAAAATAAAATAAAAATCTCTGCCTTTTTCCTCACGTCGCATTCTATTTGGTTATGTTAATAAGAACAAGCACTGTGGTCTGTAAGGCTTCGATTTTCAGCACGAGAAACATACACAAGGGTCCATGTCAAGCTACATATAACGACGCTGAATAAGGACGATCAATAATTGAGGGGAAGCCAAGGTTTTAAAGCAAAAATGATAAAGCTAAGTGAACCAATAAAGGAACGATATGACTCTGAACATCTCTTCTTCCAGCCACATGTTCTCTCTTATTAATCTAATAATCTATCCATAACTAAATTAATAAATATTTTATGCATTATTCATTTACTATAACTTATCTCATACAGGTTCGAAAGATATTACTTTTTTCACTTGTTAAAAGAAAAGTTGTTTTCATTTGATCTCATTCAACTCTCCCTTCAACTGGTAATTTTTGTTATTAACAATATAAGTTTAAAATTTTTGACATCATCAAAAAGTTATATCTCTGTTACTGTTTATTAAACAAACTTTGATGTGTAATATAATTTATATTTTACTAGATTTGAAAGAATTAACTATTAATTAACTCGTTTACGATCAACGCACTCGTCCTTTTGACAAACTCTAACAAATCTTATATATTAAAGCGGGAGATATTTTCATTTTGACCGTATTATAAACTTTATGATAAAAATAACATATGATTTGTAACACCCCTTAAAAATAGGCTTAAGGTAGGTTTTGTTACAAATTTTGATACAAAAATTCAAAATTAATAAATAAGTAATGCGAAAAGCTCTAACAAAACTAAAATTTAATAAATATATATCAATTACAAATGATTCGATTCTGGTTCGGGTTAAGATTTTATTTTCCGCGTAAATAGATTTTGGATACGTTCTGGTGTTTTGTCAAGTTCGGTTCTTCTAATTCGGTATTTTGATTATTTAGATTTTAGACTTATTCAAATTTTTTTATTTGTTGGATAGAGTTTTGCTCCATATAGATCGAGTTCAGGTTTCAGAAATTTTTATTTATAAATTTAAATTAAATTTAAAACTAATAGAAAAACTCTAATAAGCTATAATTTGATTCTTGATTTGGTTTTAGTTTAAGTTTGGAATCATTTTTTCGGGTACACAGATTTAGGACATATTCGGATATTTTTTCGGGTTTGGTTCTTTTAATTTGGATAGATTTTGGTTCGGCTTTTAAGCCTCTAAAACAATATCTCAAAAAATATATTCAAAAACATTAACATGGGTCTAACAACCTAAATGAGCATAATTTAAAAAACAAACAAATCAAACAAATCATGCGTTATAGCACGGATATAATTCTAGTTTTATAGGTAAAATGATATAAATTTTTTAAAAAATCAATTTGTAGGAGATAGATTATCAATAATTTTATTTTTTATTTTGGTAACTACAAAAATGATGTGGTTTTCACTTCATTGTCTATATAATCTCGAAAAGATAGAAAAAACCCCATCAGTTAGAGGTTTTTAAAACTTAGAAAGAAAACCATAATAGAAATTGCTAATTACAAGACTTTTAAAAACCATTTTATTGATGGATGAGTATGCATGAGGAACCAATTTCTTTTTCATTTAGCGTTATTCACCTCAATCATCTTATCAGAATAAGGATAGTAGTGGTCCATGAGACTTAGATTTTCAGCACGAGGAACATGCATAATTGATGTAGATTTCCCAAGGATTCGGCACTTTCAAGTTGTTTGGATAGATTGATAGATCCTCAACTTCAAAAGATTCGTGTGGAGCTAACCTTAGGTATATTAAATCTAAGACCACAACCAACGATGCTTCATTACTCTAATGAGAATGAATGACTACACAAGTATGATAAAAAATACTTAATAAACTGGTTTAATTCTTTGGATATGACACACCAAGACATATCAAAAAATTTACAAAAAGCAAAAGATAATTGCTTTCAAAAGGGTTTAGATAAAAAGTAGGATGATTCTCAAATGAGAATTACATAGGTTTATAAAAAAAGAAATGACTCTTAGTATGCCTATACTTATTAAATGCCTCAAAATGACATAAGACTACTTAGTAAATAACAAACCAATTATTAAGACTTTGAAAGAATTTACAAAGACTTTCTTTGATTTATCTTGTCATTGTTCCAGTTGAAATTTCCGTAGCGCTCCTCTGTGAGCATCCTGGCTAAGGTCCAAATTGTTCTTAGCTATTCTTTGGTCATTTCTATCATAACATCATCCCCTTTTTGAAAAGGATTTGATCTCAAATCAGGTTCTTTGGTCATTTCTATCATAACATCATCCCCTTTTTGAAAAGGATTTGATCTCAAATCAGGTTCCTCTGCATAAAAAGAAACCAAGTCAGAATTGTTAATGCTAGAACTTATCTTGTACTCACTTGGCAAGTCCATCTTGTAAGCGTTTTCATTGATCTATTCTAAGACTTGAATTGTCTGATGGCTCTTGGCATCAACTTAGACCCTTTGAGCTAAAAATTGTTCCTTCTTCATGTGAACTCAAACTAAGTCTCCCGGTGCAAAGCTATTCTCACACGTTCCTTTGTTCGCTTGCTTTAGTATTTCTTTTTCATTTTCTCAATTTAAACCTTGTCTTTTCATGATTCTTCTTGACTATCTCAGCTTTCCTTTTCCCATCTAAGTTCACACGCTTATTGAAACGTAAAGGTGATAAATCAATGAAATTAAAGGATTACAAGCATACACAATTTGAAAAGGTGAAATAGTTAGCCAAATGGGTAGAATGATTATAAGCAAATTCAACATGAAGGAAATAATCTTCCCAAGTTCTGATGTTCTTTTTCATTATAGCTCGCAAGAAGGTGAATACAATCCTATTTGCTACTTCAGTTTTCCTATTAGTTTATGGATGACAAGTAGTAGAAAACAACAACTTAATCCCTAACTTAGCCCACACGGTTTTCCAAAAATAGCTAAGAAACATAGCATCTCAATCTGAAACAATCATCATAGGCATGCCATGTAGATATACAACCTCCTTAAGGAACAATTGAGCAACAAGTGTAGCATCATCAGTTTTGTGACAAGGAATGAAATGTGACAATTTAGAGAACATATCTACTACCATAATGACAGAATCCTTACCTCTATTAGGTCTAGGCAATCCAAGTACAAAGTTCATTGAAATATCATTCCAAATTTCACTCAGAATAAGTAAAGGAAGATATTTACCTTGAGAATAGACTTTAGACTTAGCTTGTTCACAAGTGACACATCTTGCAGAAACACATTCCCGAGCTTTTTTTATGCGCGGCCAATGAAAATGTTCTTGCAAGACAATTATGATTTTGGAAACTCCAAAATATCCCATAAAACCTCCTCCATGCGATTCTCTAAACAAAATATCTCTCAAAGTACAATTACGAATGCATAATTTCATAGAATAGAAAACCGTCATGGAAATATAAACACATATTACACACAAGACCTATACACTACATGAAAGTCAAGCTCAGATCCATATAACTCTTTTATGTGTTCATAGGACTACAAGCATTAGCTCAACGCAATGAGTTCGGTTTGACAAACGTAATAACCAATGAAGAAGAAATATAAATAACCTAATTCATAAATAATTTTACCAAAAAGTTTTCTTGTTTTTAGCTTTTTCATATTTACTACAGTCTACACTTTATTTCTGGACCAAATACAACATAAAAAATTATAGACAAACTTGTAAAGCAATATAATTTGCTTGAGGTCTTAAGCTCTTGTATTTTTTTTTAAAAAAAAAACATATAAGTTTTGGGCGTCAACAAATCAGATATGTATTTTGCTCCAATTTCCATCTTTTTTTAACGAATTGGCAATCACCATTAGTATAACCGAAATCGTAAATAAATTTGCTGAATTTTTTGTTTGTTTGTAGATTGTTCATATTTAATACAGTTTATTTCGGACCAAATACAAAATAAAAATATATAATTTATAGAAATAAAATTGTAATTAGCCATATAATTTCCTTTAGGCCTCAAATTCTTTTATTTTATTTTTAAAAAACTAGATTATCCATGTTTTGGTAATAAATAATATGAATCTCCATATTACAAAAGAAATGATATTGAGTATAGATTATAAGACAACCTCGATCAAAGACAGAGTTATTCATTTCCAAATCAATAATTCTGTCCAAAAACTTTTGGTTCTAATACATACTTGTGAATATTAAGAAAGAGCAAAAACTGGTTATATGATAAACCCCAAAAATGCACCAATCCAGCGACCACACCTACAAGATCAATTTGTTACCTCGTTTTAATAAAACACTCTAATACAATTTTTGAAGAATATAAAAGCTGGTGCTATAAACGCGAGTATAATCCTGATTAGGTAAGAGGAGTTATGGATGATTGATAACATGGTGATACTACTCCCTCTATTTAATAAATAAAGATAAATGATTTGGGAAAATATCTGTTAAAAAAAATATATGTTCTCTTTAATACTTATTTATTTTCTTTTTATTTTTTTTCTTAGTTTTTTGACTCGAATGATAAATTATTATACATTAATTTATTGGTAAAGATTGTACGGTATGAGCGATATTAAATTTTCGAACGTTAGCTTGCAAAACACGACTATGGTGGAGGCAGCTGATAGGCATTTTCCGCCGGGAGATCCGCCAGACGACTAGAAGCATAGCTTGTGGGCATAGAAGTTTTGTGGTAGAGGTTTTGGGAGTCGTTTGCGACCAGAAGAGATGATTGATGGAGGCTTTGTGAATGATAGAGTTTGTGTGCCTTTCCGAATGGGGTAGAGGGAGAAGCTTCGGTAATAATCGATCCTAAGGTTCTGATCTCTATAAACTGGCTATGGAAAATTGTATGTTGGCGAAGGTATTAGGGCGACATGTTACTCTGATCGAATTGAAGAAGAAACTTATGGAACTCTAAAACCAAAGGGAGAAATGAACATGATTGATCTCCATAGATCGTTCTTTATGATACGCTTTCAAGATGAAAAAGAGTATTTGACAACTTTATCTGGTGGTCCTTGAAGAATTTTTGGTGGGTACCTTATGGCCCAAGCTTGATCTCTTAATTTTGATCCTATAAGTAATGAGATTTTGACTACTCTTGTGTGGGTGAGGGTTTTGGATATTCCGACTAACTTCTATCACGAAGCTATCCTGTTGAAAATCGCTAGTGGTATTGGGATTCTAGTGAGAATTGATATCCCTACTCTAAACTTTGAGAGCACAGTTTGCACAACTTTGTCTCGTGGAAGATATCTCGAAGTGTTTGAAAAGGACCATCCTAATTAATGATGATCGCTGTTTCCCTGAGTATGAAGGGTTGAATTTGATTTGTTCCTCTTGTGGTATCTATGTCCACCTTGTGCATTCTTGTCACCGTAAGATGATGTCACGTGAGATTGGTTCTCCTTCAGTTAGCCAGTCCTAGCTAAATGCTGTCGTATTCTGGATAAGGAAATATCATATTAGTCCTCAAGTTCTTCGATGAGTAGTGGTAAAAATGATGCAATTAAAGCTTCCGGTGTAATGCTGAGAAAAGATAAGAGAGCTTCGGGTAAGATCTCAGATGTTACATTGAAGCCAAAAAAGATTATGCACCTAAATGCTCAGCTACTATGTTGAAGAATGATATGGTGATATACGCTAACCCCTCTGATGTTACAGGTTTTGTGACCAAACTTAGTAAGTCATCGCCTAAGTCCAATAGAGTTTGATCGGAAATCCTGAGTAAGAAGAATGTGGAGGTGATTACTACTTTGAATAGGTTTTTGAAATTTGATTACTATTCTCACAAACCGTCTACTTCTCCTGTTATTGACTCTTCTCAGCACTTATTTAGTTACCTTAAGTTGATAACGAATATTGAACTACCACTTTGATAAAAAAAAATTTCGATGTCTCTTTATGCAAATCTATTGTAGTACAATATGTATCAATCCATCTTAGTTTATAGCAAGCAATCAAGATTTATTTAGCCTATCTAATCCAAGCGAATTTTATAGCAATGATTCTGTCATAATCATGAACAAGCAAAATATAAAACAAAGCAGTAGACCAAAAACTGGGCACAAGTAAGTTAGAATTAAGCAAAAAACAAAGTATAACAAATGCGAATAACAATTGGATGAAATGGATTCTCAAGGATCTGGGTCAATGATCGGAACATCAACACGGGGTCCAATGCTTGCTTAACAACCTAATCAGGGTTATCTCTAGTAGGAACCCATCAATTTAACTCACTCTCATGACATGAAACTCGACTCATAAAATAACCAAATTCGATTCTCATCAATGATTATAAACTAAGAGGCATTAAGATCAGACCTTAAATAGTCTAATAATAGTCCTAACAACAATCTCTTGGGCTAGGATCTATTACTTCAAGCAGGGTTTCAGTCAACATTTCAAAGAACTCTTAGAAGGCGGAAATAGGTCAGATCTTATCTAAGATGATCAGAAAGAAATAAGCATTAAGAATAACCTAACTCGAAGAGATCTATACATATACAACCTTAAGCAAGCTTGGAACACCTCAGATCTGTACTGATCTACCCCATCCTCGAGATCCCTAAATGATCTACTTGGATCTCATCCTAAGAGGCGTAGACATGGATGCGGAAGTAAAATGCATAAGTGGAAATGAAAAAGGGAAAATAAACAGAAGATAAAAACATAAATGAAAATACCTTAATGATCCTAATCAGATCTAATCATCCAAAATAGCATAAACAAGGAAAAACAGAAAGAAATGAAAGCTTAATCTTTTCTAGATCTTGAAAAGTGGCTAATAAACTCCATAATGATGTTTCTGTGGGCTATAAGGATTTTATAGCCCACTTAATTGTTAACCTAATTGGTCAAACCGACTTACAAAAGTCAAAGAAATGAAAGTAAAGTGTGGCACTCGCAGGTGGAATCGAGAGCCGTGGGTTGGAGGTATGCTCCGCTCTTTTGTTGAGGCTTGCGTCCAGCTTGTCAAACTCCAGTCAACACTTGCCATGGGAACTGCGAGGCTAACTAGCCAGGCATGAGAGATTTTGGTCTTGTTTGCTTCCTCTTATCCATCCTTACATTCCAACATCGTTTAAGTAGTCCCTTGTATCCTTTTATGCCTAAAACGGTCCTAAAAGCATCCAAAGTACACGATCCTAAAGCTATAGAAATGCTATGTATATGGATGAAAAATGACTTGAAATATGATTCTAAAAAGCGGTAAAATTCAGACATATATGCTCCCCTAACTTAGATCTTGCTTGCCCTCAAGCAAGTGCAATGACCTAATATGGAGAAACTGCAACACAGGGAATATCTCTTTCAATGAGCAACTTGCTAAGCTAGGGCTGTAATGCACATATGAACCTTATCACCTAGGAAAACCACAATGTAATCACATTCAAGCTTAGCATCCAGTTTATAGATCCCTAATGCCTAAGCTGGACTCTAAGAATACAAGTTCATCCCTTATTTTTAGTGGTGCAGGCCTTAAAAGGGACTAGAGATCAAAGAGTATATAGTTCAACTTCCCTAGGCTTAACACAATCATTACTTCTACACTAGTGGTCCCCTCTACACAAGTGTACTATAGAACCCTCCCACAAACTTAAATCACACAGTCCCTTGTGTAGATAAAAGTCTGAAAGAAAATCCTAGACAATCAGCAAGCAAAAAGCAGTAAAAATGCAGTGATATTTACAATGATGAGGTGGAGTGTGGTCGTTTTTATTTGTAAAATAGGTGAGCGGTTGAGGCATTCATATCCTCAAGCGTGTAGTTATAAGGGTGTGGATAGCTCACTAGAGCTACACCCTCAATTGGAACGATGTGAAGAGGCATCTCTGCATGGTCCTTGAAGTTTGGTCCTGCGAGAGCTGCTTACGAGGGTCCAGTTTCTGGTACATATTGGATGGACTCGTGCCTCTCATCAAGTTGGGTGCTGGAGTGATGCCTCCTACCAGATCTATCCCTCCTTCCGTATACTACTGATCCAGCTACAGATGAATGCCTTGATGGCTCAGGGCAAGTCATGCAGGTACCTTGAGCTGACACTGAGTGACGCCTTGGAAGCGAGGCTGAGGTGTGAGGCTGCAATGTTTCTCCACCAATGGTTACTTACAGAGCATCCACTTCCCTTCTCAGTTTCTCACGTTCCCTTTTCCACTGTTGCTTCTCCTTAGTCAGCCCCTTAACCTTCTTGACTAACCACTTCCCATGTTTTTGGAGCTTTCCGATGTGCTTGTGTGCTTCACGGGTTCCATCTCCCTGTTTTGGTGCGCTATACTCCTCAGAGAAATGGACCTCAGGGTCTGCCTCTTCATCATCTTCTTCTCGTGCAACTTGGGGAGCTTGAGGCTGTGTTTTATATCCAACAAAAGCAGTGAGCAGAGGGATGAACTCCGCATTGCGTCTCTCCTCTAGTGATGTGAATTCTGGGCATGGGAGAACAGTTCTGGTGTTTGTCTCTTTTGGATGACAGAACATGTAAACGACTTGAATATCTCTTTCTTCCTTTTCTAGGATATCCGCCCCTTTCAAGTATTTCACTGTCATGAATCTTGGCTGAATCCATGTGGTCTTGTCAATGTTTACTCCACACGCTTCCATTATCTTTGTCACTACCCCTCCAATCAGAATTGGCTTTGGGCTGCCTCTATCAGCTTGAATTATAGCCTTCGTTCTATATGTAGTGAGATGCTTAGCTAGCACAAATGCCATCGTGGAGTTCTCATCATCGTCCATAATTGTCCTTCCACTTGGTGTCTTGCCCACAATGTCTTTCGGTCCCACAACTAGCAGATGCATTTTTCCAAGGTCTATAGGTGCTGTTGTTGGCCTCGCATAGGGAAGATTTGCAACCGCCCTCCTATAATTAATGCAAGGGCTATGAATCCAGCTTATCTTCATCAATACTTGGGTACACTGAATCCCCAAATCAAAAACTAAACAATTCATCCATCTGCCTTAGAGTAAATTTGTAATTTCTGTTATAGACCTTAAAAGTTATGTATCCAGCTTCATCCCTCTCCATCAATGCTGAGACTTTTGTCATATATTCTCTGAAGTCCACGGTTGCTAGAAACTGCAAAGTGTCTTCCTTGTAGGTGCTAAAGACGAGATATATGAAGTGTGTTAACCCCCAAGCTACAAACAACCTCTTTACATCCCTAGTGATGCCCAGCAAGTCCAGTGTCTCTGCGTGAGGGTAGATAGTGCCCTTCACACCCATTATCTGCAATGCCTCATATGCTTTCTTTGGTGCAGCTACCTTCCTCGCGGCTTTCCCTCGTATTTCTGCCTGATACTCTTCAGAATCCATTCTCGCTTCCTCCTTTTTATAACCCCTTCTCATAAGGGTTATGTTGTTCTTCTGATATTCTATTTCCGGTTCCTCTTTTGCTTCATAATCCTCTGAATCACCGGCTTCCTCATTACCCTCACTGTCTCCTTGTTCTTCATCCACATCAGTGTCTCATCCATAGCATCTACATCGGCGAACCCTTTTGTTCTTTGCTGCTATCATCCGTGTCTCTTCTTCGCTTTCGGATGGTGGTGCTATCTTTTTACCCTTATCAATTGTTGGTTTTGAACTCTCTGCCCTGTGCGTCTCACTTACACCCCAATCTTGCAGTTCATAGATTAGTCTCTTGTTCTGTTCTTTCCGTAAGGATTCCTAAGAGAATCCACAAATGATCCGGATCCAAGCCCCCAATGAGTAGGAGAAAGTGTTCTCAAAGTTTTGCTTTTGGTGATTGGTTCCTTAGCGGATTCCTTGTTCTCTCTCTCCAAATTAACTATGAACTTCCGCCTTTTAATGATGCTCCTTCTGAGGTTTGGCTCAGGCGGTGAATCATCCAGTTCTGAATCAGTATCAGGCCTTTACCTATCACTGGCGTTTTCCTTGGCCTTCTTCAGGATTACATCACCTTTTCTTTTTGCAAGCGATCGAGAAGACATGGTGGAATATAGAATAATCAAAACCAGAACCCTTATCCGGTGATCAAAATAGTGTCCTCGCGGTGGCTCCTTGCGATGGTTTCTGTAAGCAGCGCTGTCCGTCCGAAAATAACTCTGAACACTGTTCGTCTGACTTAGGCCTTGCGGTTTCTCCTCGCGGTTGAGCTGCAAGTAATGCTTCTTTTTTTTGCAAAAAACCCAAACTAGAGAGAGAAATAATTTTTAGAGAGAGAATTAATTGATTGTTGTTGTGTGGAGGAATGGCGAGGCAGATGTGGTATTAATAGGGAGAGGGGGTGCTCGAGTTTTTGGAGTGAATTGCATTAAGTGGGGGACATGATCTGACTCTAAAGGGCTCCTCGTGACTCTCCCTCGCAGTCTGACTAAATTTGGGCCATTGAATTCAAACTTGATCAATCTTGGCCGTTGGATCCTTAATCCTCATATAACCACACACAAACCATAGTTGGTTTAGTTAACCCTTGTCAGCCTTGCAGGTCACACTCCCTGACCATGGTGGAATTAAAATAACCACACCTTCTAGAAGACCTAAATGGCCTTGCCTCTCATGGGCCACATGCAGATCAAATTCGAGTACTTTTCTGCCCGTTCTAAGAAATCCAACCCAACCCCTTATACTGTTCAGTGACTGGCCCAACTCTTTGATACGGATCATTCTCCTGTTTAAAAGAAAATATCTAAAAATAAGAGAAATGTTAAATGCATATACATATAGAGTTGGCATAGTATGAACAATATTAGCACTTAATCTTAGATCATTTTCAATTAATTGTATAAATTAAGCAGTGAGTTGTTTTAATAGAACAGGAATATCTGGCTAAGTAATTTGGTGATGTATTAGAGTGAATTGGATGATGTCCTTAGGGGAGAACAATATTAGCACTTAATCTAGATGATGTCCTTAGGGGAGAACAATATTAGCACTTAATCTCAAATCGTTTTCAATCAAGTGTATAGATTAAGTAGTGAGTTGTTTTAGTAGAACGGGAATATCTGGCTAAGTAATTTGGTAATGTATTAGACTGAATTGGCCAATGTCATTAGGGGAATGAGACATAGTATTTCAGGATATGTCCCCTAATGACATCACTCACTTAATACAGCATCGCTTAAAAGGATACATTGATCATCTGCTCAAGTAGGTCCCTCAGTGAGATTGAAGTCATAAATTGGACACTACTTGAGCCACCTACTCACAATCCAGCTGCGAGTGTTGTTGTTTTCCAGCCAAAAAAATCCAGAACTTGACGTTGTGCCTGCGACAGCCAAGTGCATGGCAAAATGAATCTTGGCTCATTAGGGCTAACCTTCCCTAATTGCTGCCAAGATCATTGCCTTAGGTCCTAGCGAGCTCATTACACCTGAAAAGCAGAAAACAAAACCACACACAAAAAGAAAAATAGTTCGCAAAATAAAGCATAAATATCAACTGGGTCTTAAAAGAGAATATGGACAAAGGATAATCATGAGACTTCTTCCCAAGTGAGCTTGTATAAAGTCTCAAACTTGACTCTTCATACTTCCGTCAGTATGGTTTAGAGAGGGGAACCAGAATTCCCTCCTTGTTTGTCTCAACAACTTCTTTATCAACAGTCCCTTTGATCTCAAAACACTTACCCGCAATAGTTGGCCTCTTTGAATCATTCTTCAGGTCGAATTTCATCTTGATATCTTCTCCATGTTCAGCACTATGGTTCTATTCCTGACATGTATCATAGCTCCCACTAAGGATAAGAACGGCCTTCCAAGTAGCAAGGGATCGTGAGGTTCCTCATCCATTTCAAGTACCACAAAATCAGTTGGAATTTTGACATTTCCAATGCTAACTGGAAAAAATCCTCTAAAAGTCCTTGATGCAACCTAGTTGATCTATCAGCGAGGATTAGTGAGATCTTTCAAGCCTTATAGGCATTGTATCCAAGCCTCTGAGCAACTGACAATAGCATGAGGCTTATTAAATTGCCCAAATCACACAAGCATTTGTTGAAAGTTAGATGACCCATTGCACATGACAAAGCGAAGGTCCAAGGGTCTTCCAACTTCTCGATAATTAACCTCTTTTTCTGATGAGGTAACACATGTATTATAACACCATTGCATGTTTGGATCTTTAGAGACATGCATTCCTCTTCTTTAACCTTTTCTTTGATAGCCTCCTTCAAAAACTTCTTGTACTGAGGTATAAGAGCGAATGCGTCTAGAATGGTATCTTTAACTCGATTTCTCTCATCTGTTTGTCGAAAAGAGATTTATACCTCTCAGTATGGCTCTTCTTAAGTCATCCAGGAAAAGGTGCCTTGGCCTTAGCTGAACATACATGTGTGCTCAATTCCTTATCGACAGTAGGTTTTGGTAAGTTTGAAGACTCTCCTCAAAGCTCGGTCCTACGAGGCGTACCCGCGAGGCCTTCAGTTGGGGATGGTTTATCGATTTGTATCCCCTCCCCTTCTTGAACAACACTGTCCTCACTGTTTGCCTCACTCTTTGCATAAGTGGAAGTACTTTGCCGCTTCTTAATGTAATAGATTAGGCTGTATACTCTTTTGGATTCTAGAACGCTTTACCCGGTCGTTGGCCACTTGTTTTAGCAGATGAAGAAGCCTGTTGACTCTCCACATATTTCAGTTTTGCATTCAGGGTCTCAAACTTACAATTCAAGTCATTGTAAGATGTGTCATTCCTAGTGTGTGCCTCAGCAAATTTCTTTGTGATTTCAGCTTGCTATGTTGTTTTTCCTTGAAGAATTTGTTGTAGTATGGCAGGCCTAGGAGCTGATTCTGCAGTCGGCGCTGGCTGAAAAGTTTGTCTGTATTGCTCCTTTGGGATCTATGCCATTTGCTGATTGGCTTTAGGAGGGTAAACCTGGTCTTGTGGATTAGCCACATTGGTGTTCCTATATGACAAGTTGGGGTTCTGTTTGTAATTAACCCATAGCTTGTTGTTTCCTTGATTCTAAACAAAATAGACTTCTTCGGTCTGATCATCCTCCCCTTCTTGAATCTGTTCCTCCTCGACGAGGCTGACTTGCTTGGTGTGAACCATCAATAACCGATCTAGTTTCTCATGCAGTGTCTTTAGTTCCTTTCTTGTTGTTGGATTTGACTCTGATGTTCTAGGCAAAGTCCTTTCATAGTCTTTACCGTACTCCCTATCTGCAGTTGCTAGATTCTCAACCAAAGCACTCCCATTATCTACCTCCTGATTGAGAAAGTTCCCATGACTTGCTGTGTCCAATAACATCCTAATTTTAGGGTGAAATCCTCTGTAAAAGTTGCTGAGAATGGTTTCATCCGTGAATCCGTGATGAGGGCATTGGGATTGATAAGACTTATATATATCCACGCTTCAGCTAGTGTTTTTGAATTTTATTGAACAAAGCTTGATATATTGTTCCTCAGCTTTGTTGTTCCAGAGTTGGAGAAAAACTTTGCAAGGAAGAGGCGCTTGCAATCTGGCCAAGTCATGATTGTACAAGATGGAAGATGTTTCTCCCATATACCGAAGTGAAAAAGGGAACAGCCTGAGCTTCAACGCGTCTTTGCTTACCCCATTAATTCTTGTTAGGGTACATAGCCCTTCAAACTCATCAGGATGATCTAGGGGACCCTTAGAAGGCAGTGCATGAAACTTGTTGCCTTGGATCATTGCTGTGAGACCACTCTTGATCTTGAAATTGTTGTTTGAATAGCTGGGAACAGAATGCCATTCCGCTGAGTGTAAATGTTTGGTGCATCACCAACTACAATGTATTCAGGGCATCTAGCTTGAGCCCTCACTTGTTAAGCAGCAACAGCTGGAGGTGGTGTTGTACTGTTGGTGGATCCTTCCGGAGTTGTGTATTTGTCCATATCTATGGGCTGAGTAGTATGTGTTTGAATCCTCTCCCTTTGCTCTCTCAACTGTCGTTGAAGCAAGTGGATATTATCCATATATCAGAGTAGATTCTGGTTGCCCTTAGATTATGTTTGCATGAACTTCAGAATTCCAACCAAAAAGCGGAGCTTAACTCGCAGGAGTCAAGTCTGTGTTGCGACTGTTGGAGAAGGTGGAACTTAAGGCTGGCCTTGCTACTTGTACTGCGAGTGCAACGTGCGAGTCCTAACTTCACCCAAAACAAGAAAACATATTAGTAGAACCTGAACCTTGTCTTAATAGATCCAAGTTTCCAAGTGAAACCAAGCAGATCAATCCAAATGGTAACTAGAACTAGATCTGAGAAAGCTAAAATATCTAATTGAAGCTAAGTTGAACCGATATGACAACAACGCTAATTTGATAAACAAATTTTTTTGATGTCTGTATATGCAAATCTATTGTAGTACAATATGTATCAATCCATCTTAGTTTATAGCAAGCAATCAAGATTCATTTAGCCAATATAATTCAAGCCAATTCTATAGCAATGATTCTTTCACAATCATAAACAAGCAAAAAAAATAGAGCAGTAGACTAAAAACAAGGCACAAGTGAAATAGAGAATTAAGCTTAAAACAGAGTATAACAAATGTGAATAAAAATTAGATGAAATGGGTTGGTATACTTCATGTACATAATCATTTAATGGATAAACAAATGTTTTATATGATTCAGGAAGGAGACCCTGAAAATGCCAAAATAATATTGGGGGAGTGCGTTAGTGTAGTCAACGGTGGTTGGTATTTTAATGTAGTTGAGAGAACTAAAGATAAGTACGTTCAATTGTTCAATGCATTAAAATATCCAGCGTTGGTAGATGCCGTCAAAAGAAAACTAGGATTAAAAGGTGAACACAGACAAATTAGTCTGTCCATCCAGCTTCTAGAGTGGTTCAAATTTGAGGATGGCACAGGTGCAGGACAGATTTCACTAAAACATATGATGATGTGGATATATTCATTGACTTTCGTAGAGAGGTTGATGAAATTAACCTTTACATTACTATGGCTGATCAACCACGAAAGAAATTCAATGTACCGTATATTGAATCCAGAACACCAATTTTGGTTCATCACCCACTAAAATTTTTAACAGGCGGTGAAGATGATGTACCTGACTCTGAAAATGATACTGGAGATTATGTTGTTCACAACGCTCAAACAGATCGGGACAAACAGATTTGCTCCAACTATCAAACTGCATAAGACATCACCACGTCTTATAGTGGACATGATACAGACGATGGAGATTATTCTTTGTGTAGACTAACTGTTTTTAGTGATGGTCTGTCCCCGCCAGATAACCAGCTGATCGATGATTCTCCTGCTTAAATGTGGCAGCTGAGGGATTCATCATCACGTTGACGTCTGGAATATCCAGAAACAAGTACATATGAATCAACTGCTAATGAAGGCGGATAAGAACACAATACATGCAATCTTTTTCCTCGACAAAATACACAAGTTCATTGGATAGATGATTATATTGATGATTGTAGTTCTGATCCAACACTGTTTCGGAGGGATGCTCCACCAGTGTTTGATGGTGACACTATGGAAAGTACAAGAATAGTAATACTATACTGATCAGTACAATTTAAACACTTGTATATATCATCATATCTTTTACAAGTGTCTTGACTATACTTAATGGAACTGCCAGTGTATTTGAATAGAATACTAAACAATAGCATATATATACAAGATATGGAATAACCATGTAGACATGTTATTTATGTAGATATTCTGTTTCTGCAGACATTGATTATGCTACGTTCCATGTTGATTATGAGGGTGATAAGGTAATCGTTGGAAGGGTTTTCAAATCAAAGATGGATTTTAAGATAAAATTTGTTTTCTACGCAATAAATAAGATATTCCATTTCTGCACCGCATGATCTAGTCCTACATATGTCCTTCTAAAATGCATCGCAACCTCTTGTCATTGGCGTGTATATGCCAAATGTGTAGATTCAACTAAACATTTCCAAATTTTTCAAGCAAATCTCTCACATAATTGTTCAGTCGATGAATGATGAAACTTCCATAAGCTAGCTACTACAGGAGTTATTGGGGGGAGATAATGCAATCAAAGTATGTTGGCTTTAAGAAGGGTCAAAATGCTAGATAGATTATAAAGTTACTACTTGATGATTATTAAGTCAGTGTATCTAACTGGAAAACTTGGTAAAGCACTAGAAATTTCCATTGAGGGTGCATTAGGTTTGGCTGCAGGGAGCTGCTCACTCTTACCATGGTATCATGAGAGGTTGAAAATGGCAAATCCATGAAGCTTCTGCTATTTGGAGCTTGATATAGAAGGACGGATGCATCGATTTAAGTATAATTTCATTGCATTTTCAGCCTCTATCATTGGATATCAACACATGTGTAAAGTTGTAGTCGTGGATGGTTGATGTTCCTCATATTTTGTCAGTTTTGAGCTCATTATTACGGTTATATT
>OVBA01000971.1:0-51763 GCA_900406435.1 Lepidium aucheri | reverse complement strand
CCAATTCTTATATGTCTTTTCCATTTTTGTTCCAAAAATGAAAAATGTGAACCACCATATGAGTAATTATACATAAAATATGAACGATATGAGTAATTCTTTCTTTTTTTTTTCCATTAAGCCAAAATGTACAAAGACAAGTGGGGATGATGGGTTTTGGTATATACGCGGTTAGCAGTTAACCAACGTGGTTTATCCACTTCATAAATTAATTAACCAACCCTACATTATATAATATTATCCAAAACGACCCCAATACTTCCTTTTGTCTTCTTATCAACCCTGATGTTAAAAACCTTCCCAATTCCCGCTGTACACTTCTTTTACCCCAAAAAAATAAAAAAAATAATAATAATATTACTCCCCCAACTTATATCTTCACGTTGCAACCTCCGAACCCGGTACATAACTTAGCCGGTCCACTTCATCCCAAACCAATTTCGATGTTATCTCATCAAACTCCGGTTCATATTCCTACAATAACATTTCATATTCCGGTTACATAAAACAAACAAACCCACCGCGAATTAAAACGAATCATACCGATAAAATACCCAAATAAATCCTTAAATTTACGTAAACAAAAACCGAATACAAACCAAATAAATACTCAAAATATTTATATTAATAACTTTGTAAGTTTTTTTTCTATAAATTTTGAGATTTTTAAAAATCTTTGGATAAAAAATACACGAATCCAATTTTTAGGCAAACCGAATCCAAATCGAAAAATTAATTTTTTTTGAGTGAATCTAAAAACTCTAAACTCAATGAAACTGAAAAATCAAATATCCGACTCAACCCAAATCCAAACCGGTACCAAATGCTAGACCTAAAGATATTCTTACTAGTAATAAGTTGATTATATACCTCGAGTAGTCGAACCAATTCTTTAGCGTTAGGTGCAGAGACAATGATTCTACGAGCCATGGGCGATATAAAGCCTTCATCAACAGCCTTATCAATAAACGTTAACAGCGAGTTATAGTAACCATCCACGTTAAGAAGACCCACCTGTCATTAAAATTATTGCACCAAATTAATTAATGTTATAAAATCAAGTCATAAAAGATTACGACATAGGAAGCTTCCGGTCTCACAATCAGGGGTTATGTAGTCGTACATCGTGACAACACATTGTGTTTTTATAATCATACAATTTCATATTACATGCTTTTTCTCAAAATGTGTATAAAATTAGAATAGTACAAAAATGTGAACAAAGGTATAAAGAATCTTAAAAGGAATCTTAATCCATGTGATTACTACAACGTATACCATATTATTTTTGTATCTTCAGTCAAATTAAAACCATAGTTTTAAATAAAAGTAAATATATTCAACACGCAAATCTTGTCGTTAACTTAAAAGATTATATCATATATAATCATTATATTTATTATTAATTATTAACTCAGATTACGTACCGGCTTACGGTGGATTCCGAGTTGAGCCCATGTAATGACTTCTAGCAATTCTTCCAACGTACCATACCCACCTAACCAACATATTGATTCGATTTTATTATACAAACTAGATGATTGTTCGTGCTATGTAAACACAGATTGGATTACAAACCAGGAAGGGCAATGAAGGCATCGGCTTGACGAGCCATTTCAGCTTTTCTTTGATGCATATCAGCGACGGCTTTAACTTCTCCGATGGTTTCACCGGTTATCTATAAATCAACAAAATATATATCTAATTTGAGTATTATTGCCTCTAAAATGTGAACACCGCAAAATATCTTATATAATATTATTGTATGGTCTTTTTTATATATTGAAGAAATTGGTTGGTCTCAAGGAGATGTATCGTGAAGGAAAACCAAAAGACGCTCTCTTAAGTCTTAATCATTCCTTTTTTGGTCCTACCACTATTTTATCTAGATCATTACATTACAAACCAATTTCTATCTCAATTATATCAATTAAAATATCTATATAAAGTCCAACACACACAAAAAAAGAAGAAGATGATTTAGTGCATACCTCTCTTGGCATCAAGGTTTTTGGAATGACCCTACAAAATATTAGAGAAAACAAAAAACCGGTTATTTAATAATGTAGTATTTATCAATTACAAAACCGGTTTATATTGATTCCTCAGTAGAATTAATTAGAAAAGAGTTGACCAATTTGGTTAAATAGATAATTGAAACGGGATTCTCTCATAAGAAGAAACAAACAAACACAGAAACACATTACAGAACTAATTGTATCATTTTTTTAGTAATAATAATTCAAAAACCAAAGAGACAATTTCAGACAATGAAAACATGCACAGATCCTCTTTTGTCGTTGTTATGTTTACCTCTTTAATTAGATTTAACAAAATCTTCTTAATTCTAACCAACAAATCAATAATAGGTTTAAAGTATAACAACAACAACAACTACTAAACATCATGCATGTAGATAGTCATAATCAACTCTCCAAAACACAATGATGAATCTCGAAACTAACAAATGTGTTTCTAGAGGGAGAAAGTAAAGAGAGGAGAGAGAGAGAACAAACCCTAGAACATGACGACCACCATGATGAACAGCTTGAGAAACGAGACCCATAAGTCCCACACTTCCACCTCCATAGACCAAATCAATCCTTCGTTCCACCTTCAACCATAATTCCACCATTAATTATTTTATTGTTTTTATTATAATATAAAGTTTTCATGATGAAATATGAACACGTGTCACAAACCCAATTCAGCAATCGACCCCAAAAAGAAGCAACCACATCAAATATCAAATCTCAATTAAGAAAAAAGAAAAAAAAAAAATATATATATATATATATAGCTTCATCATCATATCATGTATCATCAATCCTAATCTCAATTGTCACTATCCTATTAATACACTAGTATTTATTATTAATACCTATAGATCAATCAAAATACTGTTTATTTATATCATTAATACTATTTATAACATGGGAATTCTAATTATAATTATTTTAAAAATATATTTATGTCGTTGAAGAAAGTACAACCTAAAACACACGCTTTGTACATAGAGTCATTATTCTTAGCAACGAACATTGTGTTTTAGGTTTTTTTTTATTGTCCCAATAAACTGTCATTATTATTTACCTTTCCCATAAACAAAATCATTTGTTCTATTCTTGGAAACTTAAATTTTAATTTTTTTTTTTTTCACTCTGATTGATATTAAGATGAAAGATTACAAAGATCCGAGAGAACAAATGATTAATTCAATCCTACATAACAACGAGAATGAAAGAACCAATCCTAATAAAAATGAATCAAATCTTTCATACGACCTAAGAAATATCCGCATAACTTAAATTTTAAATTTTAGGTTTATGAAACCTGAATATGTAATAATAATGTAAATAAAAATAAAGAGATCATGCAAGAGTGGTGCTATAGTGACAGGAGGATTACAGCTAAGCATAGTATATACAAGTTACTATTTGTTTTCTTCATCTCTCTCTCATGTCAAATAATAATAATAAAAACCTTAATATATACAAATTCTAATTCACTAAAACAAAACCAATAACAAATCATCATCCACACGTTTGATAGATTCATCATTGTTCGTTGCAACACACAATTCAAACCCATTCAATGAAGATCTTTTGTTTACATATCTCAAAATCAATTTAGTACAAACTATGAAGATAAACACAATCATTCACCAAAGAGTAAACTTAAACAAACAAAGATAGTAAGATTTTGAACACAATAAGATAATAAGTTTGTGTTAGAATTTGAACGTACCAATTCGTTACCCAATTGAATAGCAGCTTCTTGGTAAGAAGGTTTTTTACCAGAACTGCTTCCACAAAAGACACAGATCCTCTTAAATCTCGATTTTGTCTCTTCCATTTTTCTCTTTCTCTCTCTCTGTTTTTTTTTGGTTCTTAAGAAGCTTAAAAAGTGATGAATGTGACTACTTTAGAAATTGTGTTTGTATTTATATAGAAGAGAAAGAAGAAGAAAGAATGAGAATATATATACACAAATGCGATTCCCATGCCCTTCATTATTGTTTTCTATTTAATTATTATTATTTTCTTATGTGTATGTTTTCTTCTCGAGGAAAAATAATAAATACTGTATTATTTATTTGGTATACTACTATTATTTTAATGTATAGTTTGAATATTCCAATGGAAACTCTAAAACACGGATGAGGAATTATTAATTGTATATATCTTATTTATTTATCTAGCAACTATATATAAATTATTTGTATTTATATGATCTTTGAAAAGTCATTTTATGTCTGTATACGGCTGAGATTTATAAGATGATCTTTAATTATTTGTTTAGATTAGATCTATCAAAAGGTTGGAAGATCTGTTCAGATTTTGTATCTGATTAATTCAATAAAAACCAGATTCATCGATCAGATTTTTTTCATTTTTATCAAACAACTTTTGCATAGTAGATTCATTCAAAATTAGACTTTATCTTAATTTGGAATCCAAAAACATATAATGTTAAGCATTAATGCAACAAGTTGGGAAGAACACAGTCTGTGTATATAGAGAGTAACAATAATGCTTAATCACTTTGCCAGTGATCAAACAAGTTCTTAAGCGATAACAACTAAGAGAATGCAAATTGTTTAATTTAATATGATCTCTACACGTCGTTCTTTTGACAACCACATGAAAAAATCAGAGAGTTTTGTTTTCTAATCTAAGCTTACAAATATTTATATTTTATATTGTATACTTTAATTTTGACCGTGTTATAAATTATATAATAAAATTAATCTAAGATTCATAACACCTCTTAAAATAAAGTTTAGGATATGTTTTGTAACAGATTTTTATATAAAAATTCAAAATTAATAAAAATTTAATCAAAAAACTAAAATTTAATAAAAGAATATATAGGTTATTCATCCAGTTCCGGTACGAGTTTGGATTCAATTTTTTGGATATATAGATTTAATATACATTATGACATTTTATCGGGTTCAATTTATCTAATTCAATATTTTGGTTCTTTTAATTTAAGATTTATTCAAATATTTTTTTCCGGATATAGTTTGTTTTGGTATAGATCGAGTTCACATTTGAGTATTTTTATATAAACATCCAAATTAAAAAATATTTAATAGAAATATTGGAAAAAACTAATTTTTAGTTCTTGATTTAGCTTAGGTTCGAGTTCTAGTTTTTTGGATATATAGATTTAGGACCCATTTGTGCATTTTTCAAATTCGATTTTTCTAATTTGGATCTATTTTGGTTCGGATTTCACATCTCTAAAACAATATCAACACGGATCTATTAATCTAAATAAACACGATTTAAAAAATAATCAAAATAATTCAATCTCGGTTATAACGTGTATAATCCTAATTTTTTATTTATCTCATAAGTCATATGATCTTTTAGTTGTCTCTCAGGTTGTCGTATTTGGTTTTGATTTGCTTCACTTTTTTTTACTACTAGTGTATAGAGAAAAATTCAATGAAGAAATTAATATATTTATAATAAAACATTGATTATCACTCGAACCAAATAGTATAAATTAGATTAGGAAGAAAATGTTAGAAAAACTTGGAATGATGGAGAAGCGTGATCACCAGCTAAATTCGCAAGACTTTTCGGAACTCCAAACTCCAATAAGCCATCCAATAATCTCGACTATATGTTATATTTATTTAATAAAAATTTCTGCTAATTAACCTTAGTTTTAGCTTTTGTTGTCACCACAAACATTATATACTAAACAAATGATTTGAAAGAGTGAGTCTTTTGGAAGCTAGTTCAACCCGTATATTTTTGATATTAGAAAAAAGATTCTTTATTTATAGAGAATGACAAATTTTTTTTTCTTTTAGTTGTTACATATAAGTCTAGATAAAAATTATTGGAATAACCGATCATAATTTGATTAAGTCACAATCACTTTTATCTTAGTTTATTATTTGAATTTCGTATAACAGAGTTTTCTAATACAGAAGATTCTCTGGAAGAGGGTGCTTGTTTTTTATTGTAACTCGGTTTCTTAATAATCGATATATAATTATAGATGTAGAAAAGGATATGACGGGACTAGTTAGCATGGTCCAAATGTTGAGTCTGGCAGCTTTAACCGTGGAAGATGAGCCATCAAGCTTAAGGGCTTTCTTTATTTGTTGGCTACATTCAAACCTGTTTATTTGTCTTTTTGTGAAGATCGGTATATATGTAACCTCTAAAATCATGAATGAAATATGCAAAAACTTCATAATTGTTCTCTCTTTATGGCGTCAGAGTATGAACCCTAAATTTTCTATTTTCTTGCAATTCGATCGATTGAACCATGTTTGGAAACGATGGAACTCTGACCCTGACCCTAACCCCGATAACCGAAGTGAGAAGAACAATATCACCTTATGACTTGACCTCGATTGATAATCCCGCTGCGGTTATCTCTTACCCACTCTTGAAAGGTTCAAACTATGACAAGTTGGCTTGCGGAATGAAGACAACATTGTCTTGAAGAAAGAAATTTGGTTTGATTAACGGAACTATAACTAAACCTGAAGAAGGATATGCTGAGTTGGAGGATTGGAGGACTTTTCAAGCCATTCCTGTCTTGTGGACAAAAATGACCATTGATCCCACTATTCGTTCAACCATTTCTCATCGTGATGTGGCTCAAGACTTGTGGGATCATTTGAAGAAGCATTTTTCTGTGTTGAGTGGAACTCATATTCAGCAACTAAGGGTTGAATTAGCCTCATGTAAGCTGAATGAAAATACACGGGAGGCGCGAAGGTTAATCCAAATGTGGGATAATCTCTCCAATTTTTGACCCTTGAGAGTGTGCACATGGGGTCATTGCACATGTAATTTGTGAGCTTTACAAGAGCAAGATCGTGAAGATGATAATGTACACCAATTTCTTTTTGGGCTTAATGGTAACTTTCATGCTATCAGGTCCAGTCTTGTTGCTTGTGTTCGTCTTCCTTCTCTAGAAGAGGTATACAGTCTTGTTCAATAAGAAGAAGACTATCGCCCATATGCAGAAGTTTGTCCTAAAGTGACAGCCTTTGCAGTAAACTCTAAACCTTGATTTTGTCCAGATGAGAGGACAACGCAGTAGTGTATCGTCACTACAATCGAACTGGACATGAATTTGATTCTTGCTTTGCTGTGATTAGATATCCTGAGTGGTGGGAAGACAGACCACACAGCAAGGTTGTTCAAAATAAAAGCTATGTTAGCTCTACCAAAAACACTTTGAATGCTCGGAAAAACAAAGCTTATGCCAATAGAGTTTATGTACGAGATATTGAAAAAGCCATGAGTGCAAATTTTGTCATCACAAATAAGGATCGTAATGATGTTAATGTATTACCCAATCATCAATGGTGAGCTATTATGAGCATTGTCAATGCTAAAAAGGAGGGTTATGTGCCATAAAATATGACACGTACATCTCTTGTTGGTTCTCATGTTTTGCCTTGGGTATTAGATACTGGAGTCTCACATCATTTAATTGGACGATGGATGAAAACATTCGTGTTATTCAGATGGCTGATAAATTCGTTGTTATTCATGAACGTCGTATGGAGATGGTGATTGGGGCGGGCAAACATGTTGGTGGTACCTTCCACTTCTACTGTATCGAGTCACCTGGTGTAGTATCTTTGAGAAAAGAGAAATCGCATGAGCTGTGGCACAGTAGAATGGGTCATCCATATTTTAAGACTATTTACTCGCTTCATTTCATTAGTAATTCTGTTTTATCGTTTTCTAATAAGTTTGATGTATACTTTTGAGTATAGGTCCATTGCTTTTCTCACCCAGGAACTGATTTGGATCAAAAGAATGCTTCACATTTAGTGTCGATCATGATCAACCTATGCTAATCGAGTGTGACAGCAAACCAGCTATATACATTGCCACTAATCTAGTTTTTCATGAAAGAACAAAACATATTGAACTGGATTGCCATTTTGTAAGAGATGAAGTGGTTCGCAAGAATGTATGGTTCACTCATGTTGATTCAAAGTCTGAGGTAGCTGATATCTTAACTAAACCACTTGGAAAAGATGCTTTTCACATGTCCAAACACAAGTTGGGCACACAAAATTTCTATGCTCTCACTTGAATGGGGGTATTGGAGTAACCGATCACAATTTGATTTAGTCACAACCAGGTCTCTCTTGGTTAATTATTTGATTTTTGTATAACAAAGTTTTCTTATATAGATGATTCTCTTTCTTTATTTGTTGGTTACATTCAAACATGTTTAATTACATTCAAACCTGTTTAATTGCCTTTTCTTTGTAAGCCGGTGTATATGCAATCTTTGACTAAGATCATGAATGAAATATACAAAAAATTCCAAAATCATTCTCTCTTTAAAAATGTTGTTTAAAAATATATTTGACAATCTTTGTAAGACTCGAATCATAGTTGTGAATGATATTGACATACAAATCATTTGACTCAATTGAATAGAGATTTAATGTATAAATACATAATCTACAAATACTAGTTATCTCAAAACATTGAAACATTAATTGTTCTTCAACTCTTAAAAAATCATTATCCTTTTGTTGGGAATATATAGAGTGATCATTGTTCTTGTTATGGTTAATTATTGTTGGAAACTTATTATGTGTCATTTTCAAAATCATTAATAATCAGTGAAGAAGAAAAAAACGATTTGAAAGAACAATTTCATGTGATAGAAAAACAAATTTGTTTTACCTATATTTTACTTATATATAATTAATTTAGATTGACTAGGAATAGAAAGAAACATCAAAATAAATTATGTATATAAAGTAGATTAATAAAAGGCTTAGAAGATGTCTAGTAATCGCATAAATAGTGCTTCACATCTCTATCAAAATTCCACTCGCTAAAGCAATAGTGCTTCCCCGTATTCACACTTACTCTATTGTAATTTATACGTGTTTCCTTCTCTATTTTTATATGTATAAATATCTAAAACGAATTTAAAAATATTAGTACAAAATTATATTTCATCAACTACAAGTCTATAACCTCGAAGAGATTGTTATATTGATTAAATAATTTGTACACATTACAATGTCAATAGATATTTACATTGAAATTGTTATAAAAATAGATTTAACTAATTATTGTATGTATATCGAATAAATTGTTATATCGGTTTGAAATAATTATAAAAAATATCCTAAACCTTTGTAAAATCATCAAAAATACTCTAGTTTTCTGACTTCATTAAAAATACCCTGAACGTGAGGGACATAGAAATAATTATCACTTTTTTTATCTTTTTTGTCTCTCGCACTCTATACATAAACATATGTCTTATACTTAAATAGACATGGACATATGTCTCGTATGTCCACGATAAACCAATTTTATGTAAATGAACATGGATATATGTCTTATATTTAAATGGATATGGACATATGTTACATATGTCCATAATAAACTAATTTTATGTAAATGGACATGAACATATGTGTCATACTTAAAAGAACATTATGTCCACGATATACCAATTTTACATGGACATATACAATTTTATGTTAATGGACATGGACATATGTCTCATATGTCCACGATAAACTAATGTTTCCCATCCATGTACATGGACTAAACCTCCGCTCCATTATCCCACCGTGCCTTTCTCTCCAAATCAAGGGGTAATTTTGTCTTCTGAACCCAAAAGGGATAAAATATGTCCATGTTTAGTGCGCTTAGGGTATTTTAAATGAGGATGAACAGTAATTGGGTATTTTTCATAATTTTGCAAACTCCTTTGGGTATTTTTGATGAAACTCTCTATCGATTTTATTAAATGATAAAAGTGAAGCAGCAACAAGTTTAACTAATTTTCTAGCTTTAACAGAAAGATAGTTTGATACAAACGTTCAAATAATTTGAAGTGACAATGGTCAAGAATTTCTGGGTTTGACAAAGTATTTTTAGAGTCAAGGAATTGTACTTGAGACATCACGTGTGGGGACACCTCAACAAAACGGAAGAGTAGAAAGAAAACATCGACACATGCTGAACGTGGCTAGAGCTCTTCACTTTCAAGCACATTTATCTGTCAGTTTCTGGGGTGAATGTGTTCTAATAGAAGCTTATCTTATAAATTGAACACCATTTGGTGTTTTGGATAACCAAACACCATACCAACGTCTCTATAACAAGGCTTCAATCATCTTAAGGTCTTTGGAAGTCTATGTTATGCTCACAATCAATCTCGTGGAGGAGACAAATTTGTACCAAGGAGCAGAATATGCATCTTTGTTGGATATCCTCATGGTAAGAAGGGATGGCAACTTTATGACCTTGAAAAACTTGACTTCTATGTGTCTCGTGATGTAGATTTTCTCGATGATCAGTTTCCCTATAGCGAGAGTTTTGTGGAGAAACAAGTTTCTGAACAACACCTTCTCTTTTGGCTCCTATAAGTCACATATTTGTTGGTGATGAAGTGCCAAATCGTCCTTCACGTCCACATGTTTAGTGTACATCATTTTATGAGGTAGGCTCCATTATTCGTTCTCATTCGTCACTTTCAGAGAATATAGCACATGTAGCTTTGGAACCCACAATTACACAACCTGCAGTTTTACAATTTGAGATGGACCCGCAAGATTCATCTCTTTAACCTACAACTATACCACCTGCAGTTTTGCTATCTCGTGAAATTGAACAGCCAATTAAGTCATCCACTGAACCTCTATTTGCTAGAGGTCAATGGACGCGAACAAGATCAGTTGTCATGAAAGATTATGATGTAAACTCTGTCAAAAGAAAGCCTAGCAAAGTCTCTTATCCTCTCTCTCAAACTGATGTTAATCATCGTTTCTCAGGTGCTCACATTGTCTACGTTGCAGCAATAAACGAACATGTTGAACCAAAGATGTTCAAACAGGCCATTGAGAATGAACGATGGTCTGAAGCCGTGCATCTGAACATGGAGCTCTAGAAAAATTAAACACGTGGACTATTGAAGATCTTCCTCCTCGTAAAAAGGCTATTGGGAGTCAGTGAATTTTCAAAGTCAAGTTAAAATTTGATGTCACATTGGAGATATATAAGACTCGTCTTGTGGCTGTGGGAAACAATCATATTGAAGGTTAAGATTATGGAGAAACATTCTCACATGTAGCAAAGATGGGGTACGATTCGATTATTCTTTGATGTAGCTGTAAAAGAGAATTGGATTGTCCACTAAATGGAAGTGCATAACACATTTCTTCACAGCGACTTAGAAGAAGTTTATATGCAGATATCTCCTAGTTTTCAGCATCCAGATAAGAACAAAGTCTCCAGGTTAATAAATTCAATTTGTGGCTCACAACAAGCACCTCGGTGCTAGTTTGCAAAACTTTCTTAAACTCTCTTGGAGTATGGGTTCAAACAGGCACTTGCAGATTACTCTTTGTTTACTTTCAACAACAAGGGTGTGATAATTCATATCCTAGTGTATGTTGACGACTTGATTATTGCAGTCAATAATACTAAAGCAACCAACGAGTTCAGACCCTACTTTTCCACTTGTTTTCACATGAAAGATCTTGGCCTCTCAAGTTCTTTCTTGGCATTGAAGTTGCCTGAAATTCCACTCATATATGCCCTAGACATTATTTTTGAAACTGGAATGAATAAAGCAAAAATCAGTGGGTTTCCCTCTGGAACAGAATCACCATCTCGCTGTGTCTACATCACCATTGCTCAATGGTCCTAAACGATATCGCCGTTTGCTTGGGTGCTTAATATAATTGGTTGTTACTCGCCCAAATTTAGCTTTCTGCGTTTATACTTTGGCTCTTTATGCAAGCACCTCGAGAAAATCACTGGCAAGTTGCGTTAACAGTAGTGTGGTATTTGAAGTCTAATCCCAGACATGGAATTCTACTCGGATCAAATGACACATTTCAAATCATGGGCTAGTGTGACACGGACTGAGAAAGTTGTCCTCTGACTCATCGTTTTGTCACTGGTTATGTTGTTCAACTCGGTCAATCTTTGATTTCTTGGAAAAGGACAAAGCAAGACACGGTAAGTCAATCTTCGGTAGAGATTGAGTATAGGCCATTGCTTTTCTCACCCAAGAACTGATTTGGATCAAAAGAATGTTTCACATGTTAGGTGTCGATCATGATCAACCCATGGTAATCAATTGTGACAGCAAATCAGCTATATACATTGCCACTAATCCAATTTTTCATGAAAGAAACAAAACATGTTGAATTGGATTGCCATTTGTAAGAGATGAAGTGGTTCACAAGAATGTAAGGTTCACTCATGTTGATTCGAAGTCTCAGGTAGTTGACATCTTAACTAAACCACTTGGGAGAGATGCTTTTCACATGTTTAGACACAAGTTGGCACACAAAATTTGTATGCTCCCACTTGAGAGGGGGTATTGGAGTCGCCGATCACAACTTGATCAAGGCACAACCGGTTCTCTCTTGGTTTATTATTTGAATTTCGTATAACAAAGTTTCCTAATACAGAAGATTCTCTAATTTGTTGGTTACATCCAAGCCTATTTATCTGTTTTTCCTTTGTAAAGATGGGTATATATGTAATCTGTTACTAAGATCATGAATGAAATATAAAAAAAATCCAAAATCATTCTCTCTTTAAAAAAGTTGTGTTAAAAACTTATTTGGTAATCTTTATAAGATTCAAATCATGGTTGCGAATGATATTAACATACAAATCGTTCGACTCACTTGAGTATAGATTTGATGTATGAGTACAGAACTTATTAATACTAGTTATCTCAAGACAATTCACCCGGTAAACTTTTAGTTAACTTTGAAACATTAATTGTTCTCCAACACTTAAAAACTCATTATCCTTTTGTTGTGGGATATATAGGCTATGAATGGAAGTGTAGTTTTTGGTTTTTAGTTTTAGTTTATGATTTTTGGTTTTTAGATTTTGGATTTTGGTTTTTAGATTTTGGATTTAGTTTTTAGTTTTTGTTTTTGTTACCAATTTTAGTTTCTGGAAAACATCAAAAATCTGGTTTTTAATTTTTGAAGAAAATAATGTTAGATTTGTAGAAACTGATTTTTCTACTTTTTACGAAAACCTAAAAACAAAACATTTGAATGTTAAATTATAAAAAAAACAGTTTTAAAAATTTAAAAAAAAAACTAGTTTTTCAAAAAGTTGATTAAGTTAAAAGTAATTCCTAAGAAAAGTTAAAGCAAAAAACTATTCAAAAACCACTTACAATTCGATGCTTTAGAGTGATCCATCATTGTTGTAAACTTATTATGTGTCATTTTCTAACTCATTATTAATCAATGAAGAAAAAAAATACGATTTGAAAGAGCAATTTCATATGATATAAAAACAAATTTGTATTACCTATATTTTACTTATATATAATTAACTTAAATTGACTAGGAATAGAAAGAAACATCAAAATAGTTTATGTATACAAAATAGATTAATAAAAGGCTTAGAAGATGTCTAGTAATAGCTTGAATAGTGTGCTTCACATCTCTATCAAAATTCCATCCGCTAAAGCAATAGTGCTTCCCTGTATTCACACTTACTTTTATTGTAATTTGTACGTGTTTCCTTCTCTATTTTTATTTTATAAATTATTATTACAAAATTACATTTCATCAACTAAAAGTCTATAACCTCTAAGAGATTGTTATATCGAATAAATATGTTGTACACATTACAATGTCAATAGCAATTTACATTGAAATTGTTATAATAAAGAAAGTTATTACATCAATCCAGCTATCAATCCAAGCCTGTCTATACGTACGAGTTTAATAAATAATGTTATCGTCTTCTTCCTTTGTCATGAATTAACTTAGAATATATAGTTTCATTAGTAAATAAAAATACATATAGTTACTAATTAGTTTTGCCTATATTTTTATAAGTTATTAAATATATATAGATAGCTGTAAGCTGATGTAATCATCCAACAAAATTGGATGATCCTAACTTTGACTAAATCTTTTTACATTGCAGACTTGACGACCAAAGCAACATAAAACCATTAAATTAATATATAAGATTAACAATATATTAAATTTGATAAATAAGAGTTCTTACATTTCAATCTTAGCTTTTTCAATAAGGGCATTGTCCACATATAATTTTTTTTTTTTGGCGCACAAATGTTTACGAAGTTATATATAAATCATAGAGTTGACAAACAAAATTAAAACTTCATAAAATAATATAATTTATATTAAGAGAAGGTATGAAAAATATATCCAGTATCTAAACCGATTTTATATTTTTGAGAAAAGATTATCAAGTATCTAGACTTATGGTAGGTATAATTGTCGAACTTATGTTGGATTTTAGATTACAAATAATGTTAATATTTATATGTTGGTATAAATAAACAAAAATATAGACCTTAAAATTAAGTATAATGAAGTCGTTTTCGTTAAGATATCAGGATGATAAGGAAGATTGTATGAGCTGGTTATACATACATATTAAATTACATGAATAAAAATACTCATAGAATCGTTTGGTCACTTAGATTTAAATATTTGTTAAAAGATACTCATTTATGAAATCAATATATAATGTATGGCCCATTAGTAATGACGAGCAATTAATCACTTAAATTGGGCCTTTAAGACCTCTAAATGATACAGCGAGTTTTCTCGAGAAATGGCGCTGAGTCATTGATCACTTTCGTCGATTTTCTTCAATCTCCGATAAACCCTTGCTAAAACCGCGACGATGATAGACATGGAGATTAGAGACGACTACAAATTTCTGAGAATTGATGACGCTTTCAAGGCATTGCATCTTCATGTTAGCCTTATTGGAGTTATCGTCGAGTTAGGTTTTCCCACTGGCTCTGGTATAGTGAACTTTGCATTTCAGGAATTCAAATTCATAGCTTCGTTATAATTAGAATTGATGGAATTTGTGTGTTGCAGATTGCTGCTGTACGCTGAGAATCATTGATCCATGGCATTTGGGAACCGGTCTTCCCGTTAAGTTCGTCGCTCGTACTTTTTCAGCGCTTCCTCCGGTTGAATCAATTGGGGATATAATTTTGCTTTCTCGAGTAAAGGTCGATACGCCATTGCTATGATATGAGAAGATAAATCTTGTTGACTCTGGCAAATATTGTTCTTCTGGGATTGAACTCTTATTCTTAACCCAGATTGTGCTTATTAACGGGAAAATCACAGCTCTTTGCAATGACACATCTTCGTCGTTTGGTTTATTCAATGGGAAACTTGGCGAGGATTTTATACCATATCAGTCGTCACCTAAATTTCAAATGAGGGAGAAGGATAAGTACTTCTTGTCAAATCTGAGAGAATGGATGATAAGTTACAAGTACAAAGAAAATGGTAATTATAATAGAATCAAATGATTGAAATTGATTTCATTTCTTGAGAATCATATGCAATTTCGTATAATGATTGAACTTGATTTCATTTCGGATTGCTAGTGAAAAGTATTTTGTTTATGAAAATCGACATATGAAAATGGTTGCTTCTTATTTGATGTCTAATGGGTTTTGTCTCTTGGTAAGTTGCGATTGTTCTAAAGGGGAAGATTTATTTTGTTTTGTGGCAGGTTCATGCTGTTTCACGTCCCTGAAAGATATCAAAGAAGAGGAATATTCAAACCTTTCTTGCCTGGTAGATTCATCCTTTTCTTAAGAATTTATTTTTGGTTTTATCTTTCATGTTTACTTGTATTTACGGAATTGTAAGTTTCTTAAAGTGAAGATTATGGTCTGCTATGTCCTTGAAATCGCTTCTCATACTTTCTTTCCCCTTATTGCCTCTGAAGATTGTTCACATTGCCAAGGACGATAAAGATAAGTGGTACATCTTTGTTTGGGATGGAACTGAGATGCCACCGTGCACTATCTCGGCAAAGTAAGTATGTATATCCTCATACGAATACAGCAAGTATAAAAAAGCTTCCTTTATGTGTTTTACATTTATTCCTAGCTTTTGATCATATATCCCAAACGTATATCATTGGTTCTTCAAAGCTCAGTGTTTTGGCCTGCAATTTGACATCATAAACAGGTCAGAAAGGCTTCCTTTATGTGTTGAACCAGTGATGTTGCGTACGCTCATGTTACGTAAGTTTCCTACTTTTGGTTCCGTTTTGAGGATCATAGTAGAGAAAGTCAGTGAGAAACAAGCCATTCACTGTCTCCAACCTGGTCAACACGTGAAATTTCTGAACCTTTTCTTCCAAGTTAATTTCGGCCTGTGGAAGGCCACTTTTACTCCATCTACAAAGATGCAGTACACAACGAGCAGAGAGATGCAAGCCTTTAGTCCTCAAAGGTTTCTTCTAAAGCTTTTTCTTAACCTGTGGGAAAGTTGATGTTATGCATCATCCGTTTTTCCTTCAGCTTTAAACACACTTCCTTACAAATTCAGAATGTGTGGAGAGAAGTTGTCATCGAGATGGAACCCCATCGCAGGATGCATTAGTCCTTCACATTCCAGAATTACAGGTTATAATAAATATATATAATTTCGAGTTCAAGTCATTTGACATGAAGTCGACAATGATTTGCTAATACATACCGTTCAATCCATAACAGGTGTCGCCCATGAGGACGCTCCGTTTGTTTCTCTGATGGACATTTTGACCTATCACAATGTACTGTATCCCAAAACCTCAGATCTATCTCATGTTGCAAAATACGAGTAATGATAATTTGTATTGTGTTGATGCTTTGGTATGCTTATGCAGGTGACTGCTAAATTCAGGTGTGTTGTTCGGTTCATACAAGTGTATCCCCAAGATGTCAGAAAATCCTGGAATCCCAACGGAAAATTTGGATTGCTAGCTATACTAGAAGATGCAACAGCCAGAATCCACGCTTCACTATATGCTGATGAAGGGGTATGTAACATAGTTATCATTAAGGAGTTCAACGCGGATTACTCGAATTCATATATGCAAATCTGTTGACAGGAAAAGTTTTTTGGGTGTGACAAATCTGATGAAGAGACTCTAGTCAAGAAGCTGAATAGATTGTTGGGAAGTGAGGAGATAAAGCAAGTGCCAAGGAATCCTCCATGGGTGCAATGTTGCTTGTTCTCATTCTACAAACACAAAAACGATCCATGGGGAAGCAGAAGATTCCGGATTTTTGATACATGGATCAATGAGACACATTAAAAAGGTAATAATCATAATGTTAATAGTTAATGAGGTTAATATTGTTATTGATGGTTTAACACCTTATTAGTGAAGCAACTAAGCAAGTAATGTAGAAGCAATGAAAGATATTATTTATATACATAGAACCATACAACAAAAGATTACATAAAGACAGTATAAATATCTCTCCAATAATATAAGTCTATGTATGGAAATAATCAAGGAAACAATCTAATAAACCCAAAAATAAAATAAAAAATAAAAAATAAACAGGTGTGAAATAGTAGACAAAATAGCGTTGACTTTGACTAGAATCAAAAGTCAACGTCACACTTGGTTCGCTGAAACTGAAACCCACCGGTTGAATTAGAGGAACCGAGAGGAACCTTGAGATCACACCTGATCTTCGGCTTGAACTTCCACGACTTGATCAATCCAAACTTAAACCTAACCCTAAGTCTCAGCTTCGCATCGATCCTATAGATGTTCGACTTCAAATCCTCGTCTAGATCTTTTCGCTCTCCACCGGAAAGCAACATCAATTGTTGTCCCGTAAGTGTAGTTCCAACCTCCGTCGTGTTCTTATGTCCCTGATAAAACGGCGAAATGTTACTAGCTCCAAATCGCTTATCTCCATAGTAGCCTCCAACTTCAATCTCGTCATAGTAAACCCCAATTCGTCGATTAGGGTTACGAATAGTGAAATTGAGGTTGAGATTGTATTTGAGGTTATTAGCTGGATCGATGGTGAATTCGGTGAGTACAGCATCGTTGACATGGAATTTAATAGCGTTGGGTCTGAAAATCAACCAAATGATTAAAGCAGCTATGCCTAATAAAACGGCTATGGTGATGAGGATGTTGAAGATGACGCTTAAGATGCAGCAACCGCAACAACCAAGACAATCACCCAAACAGCCACATCCACCACCGCCTCTACCGTGGCTACGAGAGACTTTCGTCGGTGGAGGAATCGATGGTCCGTAATACGCACCGTTTAAGTGCGGTTGTCTGTCCCCCATGTGTTCGTTGAAATGCCTCAGAGAGTAAACCAAAATAGAAAGAAGTTTAAGCTTTGTGTTAAAAAGAAGGTGAAAAATGAAATAATGATTTAGGCAATAGAAGAAGACGCTATATATACAGTGTAGAGATAACGTGTGTTAGATAAAACGGTTTAATTTGACGCGGTTTTGTTTTTTGAAAGTCAATGGTGACGCGGCCGTTTGGTAATGTAGGAGATTAATTTGATTTAAGTTATAGATTACTTGCCAATTCCGACACACTGCTTAGATATTTTTTTTTGTTTGGTCCACTTATTAGATAATTTATTTTTTCTGGTTATTAATGAAGTTAGATATTTTCGAGTTTTCGGGTCAGTTCTGAATTTAGATTTTTAGAGTCCAAAGTTTTATACTTATAAAGAACTCGTTACTATTTTAGTTCAGTTTTAAATTGATTTTATTTGGACTCGAATCAGTTTAGTTTCAAATTTTAAAAACTGAAAAATACATGAATACCAAAATACTCAAAAAGTATCCTAAAAGTTACCCAAAAATAATTAAAATTATTGAAAATTTCATTTTATTACCCAAATATTCAAAAATCTAAAAATATTTAAAAATCTCAAAATACCAAAAAAAATATACATAAAATAATACTTAAAAAACATCATAAAATTATGTATTCAGGTTACCATTCGATTTTTGGTTCGGATCCAATTTTTCGGGTCTAGAAATTTTGGACTCATTCAAATATTAGGTGGTTCGGGTTTAGATCTTCTTTTTTGGATTGAATCTATGTTTGATTTCTCGGATCTGGTTTTAATGTAGGATTGGTCTTACTTGTATTCTAAAAATATCTATATGTAAAAATATTTAATTTAAATAACAAAGAATTATGATAATGAAAATGTACATGTGGAAATGTGATGATCCTTTTGTGCGTGGTAATTGGTTTGGAAAGAGACTCGTACACTATGAACTAAGCTTCGAAGAAACTTCCTTAATAGCGACTGCTTTAATATAACAATTATTTCTAAGGTTGACGAAAGACTTTTGAGCAAAACTTAATCACTAATTCTATTACAAAACAGAAAATACCAAACCAGTCACGGTCCAATTTTTCGGAATGTTAGAAAATGACTAATATAAAATAACTTATGTGAATTGTAACTTACTAGGTGGGTTCTATGTTTAATACAAAAACAAAAACAACTAGTAATCATTAACGCATACTTAATGCCTTCTTAATTCTCCTTATATCTTCTTATCTAATTAACGTAAAGTAATATTTCCTCCGTTCCACAATAATTATCATTTTATTTTTGTTTTTTTGTTTTTTTTTAAAATTTACTACATAACTTTTAACATAAAAATTGTTTAGTTTAAACTTGTTATTAACCTATAAAAAAGAATGTTAAGAGTCAACTAGTTTTAGGAATATAATAAAATTTTAATATATTTTTTTAATTCGTATAAAAAATGATAGAGTGATACTTTTATGAAACGGAGAGAATATTTATAAGATATCTAATCGTATAATTAAGATAAATACTGGCAGAATTTAAGGGGTATTTTAATATAAATTGACATATAAATTCTAGGTTGCATATTTTATTAATGATCAAAGTTTTCAACTATTACGTGTTGCAATTCTTTAATGTATATTAAAGTCTTTTTAGTTACGAGTTAAATAAAAATGTAACAACATGATTTACAAAGGGAAATAGTAAAAGATCATGCGGACATTATATTGTGTTTTATAATCTGCTTTTTTTTTTTACAATATAACTTCGATTCCAAACTAGGAGCTATAGGCTTATGGGATAATATTGTACGTCTCCTCTTGCACCATGCTCGATTTGGACCTCACTCTTGTGCAATAGTATTGTTTCTTTATACATACTAATCTTTTCTATGTCTGTGTATTGAAGATAATAACAGCTCACATGTGGTTGATCATCTTGTAAGTTTCTTCCATTGGAGCAAGTGGATTATAGCCTTCAAATTTTTGTGATTATAGAGGCAACTTTTTTTTCTCAATAAATGGATCCATAACACTAGATTTATAATTAAAATTGTAAACTTCAACAAACAAGCAGGTTATAATCTATCTAAAATCGAATTCCGGTGAAAAAAAAGTAAAGAGATGGACATTAACCACTTGATCAAACTCACGACAACTTTCGTGTCAAATTTTATTTTATTTCATATAAATACTTTAAAACAACTTCATTTTATTTTTTGTTTTTATATGTATGTAAACGACTTCATTATTGACTCAAAAAGGGGTATATTCATTAGATTCGTAAGTATGCAACAAAAAAATCCAAATTCTTGGAAAATAAGCAACATGATTGCTTTTTCTCATTTCAAGATCCAAGACTATTTAGGAGACAGACTAACCAATGTATTATGAATAAATATTTGATAATTAAGGTTTCCTTAATAAGTACTTAAATAAAGTACAAAAAGCCACCTTTAATGGAGAAATTTTTAGAACTACGAGAATTAGTCGTTATTCTTCTTTACAAAATAAACTCATAACAAAAATATAAATGGAGTTACATTAGACAATGACATCTTAAGGTCCACAAATCATTAACCAACAGTTATCTTCAATTTCATTATTAAAAAAGTTTTACTTTTCTAATATTAAAATGGCATAGTAGTTAACATTAGATCGATAAGCTCCGATCCATAATTTTATGTGACCATTCTAAAATTCTTTTTTTTAAAGTTACCATCCTAATTTTTTTTAAAAAAAATTATCATAACACAGCGGTATGAATCGAACAATGGTGCAAGTCATTAGCTGGATTATTAACCATCAGACTGAATTCGGCAAGAATATTCATTATCATTAAATGAAAATCAACAACTACTACAAAATTGAAATAAAATCATCTTTATAGTTTCTGATTTTTTACTATAACGCAATCGATTGTAATGGTAAAAAAAAGAAACTTAAAATCTACGAAATCATAAAATTATAGTATTACGTAATAATGAAAAATCCATGTGAATGAATCTGACATCACACCGTCACCACCGTTAAGTCGTCGCTCAAACTCAAAGACTAACACTGCAAGTTTTAGTATACGTATACTTAACGGCGTTATCTCCGACGACAACTCCAGAACCACCACTATTTCCCAAGTCAATAAACGCCGGACATGTAACAAAAATAGAATACTTCTTTGTAATAAAAGCTCCAACTTTAAACCTAACTCGACCATTAATACGAACAAGCAACTCGATCTCACCACGTGTTTTATCCTGATTAAGATAAAAACCATTGTACGGAGCAACAGGAACAGAGTTTCCACCAATGTAAGGAGACCAAACATTGACTTCTTTATGTCCTTGATAAGTGTTCGGAATCGAAGTTGGGATTGTGATTTGTTGACTTTGGTAAGAAGCGTAGACTTCAAGACGATCGTAGTAGATTCCGATTTTGTCATTAGGGTTACGAGAGATGAGAGTGATTTGGATGTTTGATGAGAGGAGATTTGGTGGATTACCAGATATGTTGAAGTTGTATAAAGTTGCGTCTTGGAGAACAAAACGTGGTTTTGAAGGATGAAGAATTGCCCAAGTTAGGAGAATTATGAGGAGGATTAGGACAATGAGGGTTATTATTGGAAAGATTACACGGCGGAGGAGTTTACGACGGCGAGATTGGAGATAGTGGTCGTGAGAGCCACATTCCGTCATGTTTGGAGCTTTTGGTGGTGGTGGTGAAGATTTAGAGATTTTGGTGGTTTAATGAAAGTGAGAAAGATATCTTAAAAGTGATATCGGTGGTCTTTTTATATATAGAAAAGTAGGGTGTTTTTTAAAATGAAAATTTTATTGTTTTAAAAAAAGTAAAAGATTTGAGGAAAAAACAAAAAGGGAATTAGTGGTTTAATAAGGAAAATGAACATTCTTTTGATAATGTTTTGGTTACTTTCTAATATATTTATCTTCTCTTACAAGTTCCCTTTGAAATTTTATTGTAATATATATCTAAAGTTCAAGACTAGACCGAGATAGTCTTATACAAAACGATTTTTTTCTTTTCGGTACAAGTTTTTCCACAAGCAAAATTATTTTAAAATGCAAATTTGCTTGACAACTATAAAACCCAATCTATAGTCTAAAATTTCGAAATTAATATGGTTGATGTTAAATTATGGGTTTCCAACGGATCAATACCAATTGACAAGAAATGAAGATGTTGTTATCTTATATATAGTACATTATAATGGTCCAACTTCTGATGTAGGACAATTACACTCTAACACGCCCTTTTGAGATGATAGGTAGTATAACAGACACATATCATTATGTATGCCTGATGGACCATATTCTGGCTTTGATACTATGTTAAATTATGAGATTCTAATTCAAAATCAATTAGCAATGAGTGGAGAAACATTTATCTTATATATAGTATATTAGAATGATTCCAATTTCTTATGTGAGAATTACACTCTAATAGTTGATCCGTTAATTTGAAACATTTAAATAGGATTTCCAATTTTTAGGAGTTTTATTGGGTAAAATGTCTTTTGCTGCGGGTTATCAACCCACCCTTAGTACCGAAATAAGTACTTTACGCTCCAATTTTTAGGGATTAAATAGTAAAATTTCAATTATAAAATTTTGATATAAAAAATTGAAAAAATGTTAAGTAAAAAGATAGATAACAAAATTATTGCGTAGATTTCAATAGTGTAAATATTTTAAAAACTTTATTCTGCATAAGGCACCAAATATTTGAGAAACAACCAAATATATGAAATAAATTTAGGAACAAGAGTCGCCTAAAGAGTTAAAGAAAGTCGTCGTGAATTGTAATTACCTTTGGTCGTGAATTTCGGGGTAAGATGGGAGAGAAGACCCATAAGACTCTTAGATGATCTCATTAAGTGAAAAGGACCATCAATTTGTATGTTTTATAAACCTCAAAACGACAAGTGTTAGTAACAAGTGGGATGATAACAACAATGGCCTTTTGTATCTGTCATTCATTTCCCAATTGCAACTACAAGCTAGCCAGACTCATATCGTTAACAGTAGCTATGGTTCATATAGCTATTAGTTCGAACAAGTATCAAGTTATGTTGTAATATTGCTTGGTAATATAACAATCCGACCGACCAGCTGAGTAGCATCGAGTTTAATAAAAGAATAAATTTCAAAAGATTCTTCTAATACTATGGACAATAAAATGAAGCTGGTGAATAAGTTTATGAGACTAACAAAATCTTACAAATATAAACTGAAATATGGAATTAACACCATCTTTAAAATTTCTTAATCACTAAAAAATATGAATACCTCGTATTTATTGGATTTTTTTTGTTAATATTGATCTACAACTGATCAACTGGTTCACAACTAATCAATCCATTAACTAAGTTTTTATATAATGTCAGTGAAACTCTATCTTAAATATGTAAACACATTTATTTTTATGCGAATTTATTCGTTATTAGTAGACACTAAAAGCAAACCTAACTAGACTTTTTCAACTTATATGGTGGAAAATTCAACTTTAATATTTTTGGGGATATTTGCATTCTCTCCTCTAATTTATTAAATAAGTTTATTATACATAATATAAACAATAAAACTCGATTTTTGAATATGCATATACTCGTTTTTGTTTTTATTCGATTTTACTTGTTATTAGTAAACCCTAAAAGCAAATCCAACTAGAGTTTGACATCTAAAATGAGTCCCCCCATTTGGTATCTTCTTCGAACATCTCAATTTTATTTTACGGAATAAATAGAAAATCAGAATTGGAGTAATTACAGTGCTAATATAACGACACCGTTTTAGTGTCCAAGGGTAGTGTCGTAATAATATCATTTTATCACTTCTGAAAATGAAATTCCATCACACTGTTCTGAACGGACGAAGGAGGAGGAGGAAGAAGTTTCCGTCGTCATGGCCGTTGCGGCGTCTGGATTTTTGGGGAAATCTTCAATCTCTGTTCATTTAGATATCTCTTCGACTCCATTGAAATTATCATCCTTGAAACTTCCTGTCTCTTCTTCAAAGCCCTTGGTGGTTTTATCAGTGGCCTTATCGCCGCCGGCTAGAACAGTTGAGTCTCCTCCTGTTGGTTACCGGAAGAATGTTGGGATTTGTCTTGTTAGCCCATGTAGAAAGGTATTTCCTTTCTTCTTTTCTCTTATTACTCTATCTGATTTGGAACAATTGAGATTTCAATTGGTTTTTGGTTTGGCAGATTTTTACAGCATCAAAGATTCATGTACCGGATACTTGGCAGATGCCTCAGGTGAAATCTTCTACAGCTCTCTCAAGATTATTGTAGTCCTTGGTTTCTGATTTGTTTAATTGCTTTGGAGAGCTTAATTAGTGCTCACTACTCCCAGATAACAGCTCTTTGTAGGTTACTAAGTAAGGTTTCTATGTTTTAGTTGTTAAAAAGGTGTTGAGCATAACTATGGTAAGAGCCAAATGCAATCACAATTAGAATTATCTCAAAACAGTAGTGAGGATATGATTAAATGGATTGAGAAGTAGTTTTGGCTGCTGAGTTTGTTGTTTATGATTCTTGAGTGCATTGATTTTCAGAGGTTTATTAAATATGGTAAGAACCAAATGCAATAACAATAAGTATCATCTCAAAACAGTAGTGGGGATATGATTATGTGAATTGAGAATGAGGTTTGGTTGGAAATTTTGATGTTTATGATTGTTTAGTGTGTTCATATTTGCTTAACTCTGGATTTACAGGGTGGTGCTGATGAGGGAGAAGATCTGAGAAACGCTGCCTTTAGAGAGTTGAGAGAAGAAACAGGTGTTACCTCAGCTGAATTCATTGCGGAGGCACGCTTTTTGACATCTCTCTCATAGTAAATTGTTAAATTTGTTTCAACAAGATTCCTTTTTAAGGTTTTTGGGTTAGAGTTGGAATTGCTGTGTATCACCAAACTGAGCTTTTTGATTTTTGAAACATCTAGATACCAAACTGGCTGACCTATGATTTTCCACGAGACGTGAAGGACAAACTAAACCGGAAATGGCGAACAAGTTACAAAGGCCAAGCTCAGAAGTGGTAACAACTAAGCATATTGTCTCATATATCTGTGGAAACACTCTTATAGCTGGTTCTGAAGATGGTGATTATGTAATACAGGTTTCTCTTCAAGTTCACGGGCAAGGAAGAAGAGATAAATCTCCTAGGAGACGGGACTGCAAAACCAGAGTTTAAGGTGTGGTCTTGGATGCTCCCGGAACAAGTGATTGAACATGTGAGCAAAGTCTTTTTGGCTTTAGAACTGTTGTACTTATAACTTGTTGCCCTTATCAATCATTCTTCTTTTGACAGGCTGTATATTTCAAGAGACCTGTCTATGAGCATGTCATACAGCAATTCATTCCCTATTTTGTGAATGAAGAGAAGGATTCGATGCACTCCTGTAAGGATTGAATGTTCACAAGGTTCATCGAGTGAATACTGATTAGGAGAAATATCAATCAATTCATTATACTAGTATCTCTTGAAAACCCCTTTATAGATGAAAAATGCATGAATCTCTTCATGTTCAGACTTTGATCTTGTAGTTTGATGCAATATAAAGATTCTTTATGTATAGACATTCTTCTATCTTTTGTCATAAATCATCACGTATCATATATACTAGGTTAATACATATATGCTGCATTGTTTCATTTTTAATAATTATTTTGTAGAATCTATTGCAGAATATACTGTTGCAAGAGTTTTGAAAAATTATAAAAGAAAGAAAAGTTATTAACTTTAAAAATAAGAGTAATGTCTCTCAATCTTTTCTTCTGTGTGGACTGAACTACAAGACGGAATCTCGTGTTCGTCAGCTTTCTCGGAGTATAGCTATAGTGAATGATGCACCAGACTATTGGCCGTGTTTCTAGATAATTTCTTTCTAGTTATATTGACAAAAAAAAAAAAAAAATGTAATGTCTATGGTATCAAGAGTTCAAACTCTCCAACTGATCAATGCAATCCATAACATTTATGGTGGTATCCATCAGTATATGATTGACTTATTCTTATTTTTCTCTTCGATCTTCTTCAATTTGTGAACGATTGGAAAACAAAATGGCTGACAATTTAACCAAATGATCCTTCCACGAGGCCATGCATTTTTAAAAATTTTAACGAATGATTCTTTTAGCCCAAAAAATATAGATTACTCTTCTCGTTTTTCTTTCCATCACCAATGGCTACTGATTTTGCCTTTCCGGAGGGAAAGAACAGGAGGACTTGTGGTGATTCGCCGGCGACGTGGCCCGAAACTGCATGGCGAAGCTTTCCTTTGGCTGACACGTGGCTCACTGGGTCTATCTATAGCCACCTCACCGATTTAGGCTTAAAGCTTGTCTTGTTGTTTTGGGCCTATTTCATTAGCCCACTAATGTCTATTTTTCTTTGTGAAACCCTCTGTACAAAGCCCATTTGGGCAAATTTTAAAATGAAATCTTTCGACAAAAGAAAAAAGAAAAAACGGACGACGAGAATAAAAATCTTAAACCCTATATAGGCTTTACTTTTTTTTCAGTTAAATACAGCAAAACCAGTTGCCGGAAACTCCAGCATCACCGCAAAACGTCGTCATTTATGGTCGAATTGTTGTACTGCGGCTAAACCGGTGTAATCAAAGGCCTTAAACCCTTAACCAGTATCACAGTTTTCTCGCTATTCTTCCGCCACCATCTCTGTTTCGTTATTAGGTATCTCTGAGATTTATCGATTGTTTTTTTCTGGGTGTGATATTGTTATCTCTAAGCTTCAGGAGAAGCTAATTCGATTTGCTTGTGGTTTTGCATAGCAGTTGAATAAGATTACAAATGGTTCGCTCCAAGGCTCCTGCAAAGAAGCAGCAAAAGAAAGGGATTGATTTTAAGGTTCTTTTCTTAAGGTTTTATCATATTGTCTTGTTTCTTCGAGTTTCCATTGATTATATAAAAGGTTTGATTTTTGTTTCCTGTTTGCAGAAAATTAAAAGAAAGCTCGGGAGAAAATTACCTCCACCAAAGAATGCAACTAACACTGAGATTAAATCCAAAGGTATCTGCTTTGTTGTGCCATTCAAACTTTTTTTTGGTTCTTACCTTTATAACTCTCTGCTTATGGTCGGTATGTGCTTTGTGTTCATTGCAGCAATTATACTTCCTGAGCAAAGTGTAGCAGCACAAAAAGGTGGGTTAGCTACAAGTAAGAAGGGTTTGACCCTGAAGGAGCTTCTGCAGCAAACCTCCCATCACAATGCCAAAGTTCGCAGAAGTACCATTTTTATTTTTATCTCATGTTTAAATAGATTTTTTTTGGTATGTTGTTCCGTGGATCAATTTGGTTTTGTCTGTGTAGATGCATTAGTTGGTATCGGAGACCTGTTCAAGAATCATCCTTCAGAGCTGCAATTACATAAATATGCTATCATACAGAAACTCAGGGAGCGCATTAGTGATGATGATATGCTAGTGAGAGGCGCCTTTTATAGTCTATTCCATGAAAAGATCTTTCCTAAGTGTGAGGAGGTATCGTCTTTTTCTATTTCTTATTATTTTTGTCGTTATTCTTATTGCTTCCGCTAACATTGGTTACTCCTCGTTTGTTGTATTAGTCCCCCTTCATATTTCGAACCGCAATATGTGGATTTGAATGTATCATGGTTTCTATACTGTTTCTTATCATCCTCTTTTCAACTTGCATATATTGAAAACAATCATGTTTTTTCTATTAACGGTTATATCTAACTGCGGATTATGTGTGTTAAATGTATTCAGGATAACCAGGGCCCTTTGGTTTCTCTCTTGATGCCATACATATTTAGCGGCATGGCTGATTCAGCGGTAGATGTTCGTTTGATGGCTTTCAAATTCGTCCACCGTGTTGTTGAGTACTACTCGCCTACGTTTTCCTTGTATGCGGAAAAGGTGTGTGCTTTGATTTCTTGGATAATGGCAATTCTACCTTTATTCTTGCAAGACATTCCGTAAAATTTCCATCTTCTACTTGATGCAGATTCTGGAAAACTACAAAGATATTATTCAGAAAAATCATTTTTATGTACAAGACAAAAAGAAGCTAATTGTAGCTCTCTCTGGGTTGGCACATTGCCTGTCGCTGTTGCCAAGTGATGCGAGTGACACTGAATCACAGAAAAAGGTACCTAATCTCTTACTCCCGGAGGTCTCCAAAGTTCTTGCTTCGCTCATGCCAGGAAATGGCATAGTTTTTTTCGTCTATAGCTTGTGAGAAGAGTGAATTTATATACTGCAGCTATATCTTTAGATGAAAGGGAACCATATGAAGAAAAAAGTCTACCGCTTGGAGAGACTTTAATATTTTGAAAGATTGATGACATTTGACTTGAAGTTTCCTTTAGTAAAGGCCATCTTATGAAATTAGTTCAGGGATCCTTTGTATTTGATTAAGATGTCTTTGATTGTAAAAACTCGGCTAATCACTCTGGGAATGTGCTCTGAATATCTTATTCTAACTGTTTTTTTTCTTACATGTTGTGCTCTATTTTTATCTTTTGTAGGGACCTTTACAGAATGAAATGCTACTCGCCCATGAACAAGATGCTGCAAAAGAATGTGTTCGTATGTGTCATCTGTCTTCTTTTTGCATTAATAAGTTATTTGTATATGGCTTGTATCATGTTTGAAGCTATGCACTTTAAAACTGTACAGCTAATCCATTGCCCTCTTCCTCTCTAGCATGAGCTCTCTAGACTGTCTCTGCAAAGCTCTGAAGACATAAGTAGCTGTCGCATATTTAAAATTCCGTAGCCTTTATGTTTTCTCCTGTTGTCATCCGCACAGTTCATAACCATATGGTTTGGATGTAGAGTTGTTCACACTTCAATTTGATTATTTGGATAATTTGATAGTATCAATTGAATAATTTCTCATGTGCATTAATAATATATACATCGGCAATGGATAATGGTTCCTTTTTCTATGTATATGCTGAAGTTTACAGTAGTCTGACCATTTTCTCTATGGATTCTTACAGGTTTTTCCCATGTCTCGGGAAGATTGAAGGAGATTGTTGGAGTCTTAATCAATTGTTTCCAAGATTTCATTCCGTTGATTCATGCTCCGCGTGGATTTGATGAAGATTCATTTAAGTGTATTGAGCATATACTTTGCAGCATAAATTATGCAATCAAATTTTCCATTCGTAGGCACAGTCAAAGACAGACCACATGGCTGCCTGCATCAGAAGAAGTTACCCTGATGATATTGGATAAGGACATTGCATCAATGTTATCAAAAAAGTTACTTGCTTCTTTTCCCCTCAATCCAGAAAACAATCTTTTTGGAAAGGTATGAGATACTACGCTGAATAGTAGATTATTAAAAATAGCCTATGTTTAATAGTTAATTTGATATTCTTTTGTGGTTATCGTTATATTCTCCCTACTTAATAATGTACTCTTTACATGGTTGCTTTACTCTTTTATCAAGAGTTCACTTTCCTGATGCAAAGCGGTTCCTTCCCTGCTATCATTTGTAAACCCTATGATTATATCTTATGCTTTGCTAGTTTTTATTTAGACCTTCCTAACACTAATTGATTATTCGTTGACAGGCTGAGGAAAGGTACTTCATCCTCAACAGTGTATTGACGGAAATCTTTTTGGAAATAAGTGAATGGAGCTACCTTCCGACTGAATTTTTCAATAGATATCTGGAATTTATTGAGAATACACTACTAGGAAAGGTTAGTTCCCATTACTTTACATTGACATATAATTCAAGCTGATTAGTTGTTTACAAATAATTTCTGATGCATGTCCCACTGTCTGTGTTATACCTGATAAATTGCTAATTTCGTTGCAAAGTTTCTCACTGGGATTTACAAATATCTGTTTTGCAGAGCATCACGCGTAGTAAATCTATTCAGGAAAAGACTTTACTTAAACTCTTGCCTTTTGTTCCAAAACTTATTTTGAGGGTGGACCATGATTGGAGAGATAATCTCCTACAGGTTCGTATAACATTCTCAAAGCAATTTCAGCTAGACTGGAGGATGTATTTTCTAAGTTCCTTTGGTAGCTCACAGTAACATCATGTACATATGATTGTTGGTATTACGGTTATATTTTCCAGGCATTTACTATTACCTTCAGCGATTGCAAACCGGACTCCCCACTTAAATTAGCCTGCATTTCAATTGTCAGAGACGTGATTATCCCTGTAAGTAATTTGTTTTTAATTCAATCTAGATATTGACCGAAACAGACCAAAGTCTATTTTTTTCACTCAGATTGAGATCTAAAACTGCTTCTTGTAATATCTGTAGAATGGAGATATCCTTTATATTAATGCAAGTGATCCAACAGTATGTAATTACCTAGGTGCTTGGGTCAACAAACTTCCATCCCTGCTAAATCAGTTAGGTGATAAACATCCGTTATCTACCCAGGTGCTTACACATGACTCAGTATAATCATTATTTATTCAGTGATCTTGAGACGATAATTCTTAATCATGGACCCCTTTTAGATAAACTAAGGTCACTTTTCTCAACTACTTTTTGTTGGTTACCAATTTGTGTATTTTCTTCAGGCTGTTTTGCAACTTCTACTCGACCTTGGGCGAGTTGGATGTCTGTATACTTCCCCGGCAATTGAAGGAGACGTCAGAAACTTCTTCATCCCTTGCCAGGGAGAAGGTGCAATTCTTGCTATCTAGAAAAAAAGAGAGAATATGTTCAGAGATTATAAGTGTCGCTTAACTGAAAGAGGGATTGTTGGTTCTTTTGTCTCTTGAATTATACAGGTGATGTGCCTGGTGGACCTTTTACAAGTCTCCCTAGGGAAGTTCAAGAACTGGCACTGTGCTTCCTCTACTATTTCACCATAGACAATTTCAGTTCTTCTGTGCTGAAAACACTAGTTTCATGCTGTCTATGTGAGTATTACTTCCTTTCCTGATGCTTTTGTTCAACTTTAAATGTGGCTTTAGATGATAAGATGAAGAAACTCAATGTATATTGCAGATCCACAACTTGAACCAGATGTGTTGTATCGGATAGTTGAAGTTCTTCACAGTGCCTATAAAGCTGGATACGTTCAGATTACAGATCATCTTAGCTTCTTCATCACCTTGATTACACGTTTTAAAGTTGTCCCAGGTACTGTCCGGAATCTGAAACTCTTTTTTTCTTTTACCTTTTAAAAAGAATTCATTTTGTGCTTGTCTGAAAGATAATTTATGCTTTTTGTGTTTTTGTAATAGCTTACCTTATGGTTCTATTTTCACGCAGAGAAACTGCAGTCAGCAATGGGGTGTAATGAGCGGGAGACATATTGTAGCACATATAAAGCACTTACAAAACTTATATGCTCATGTTTGTCCGAAATGGGTGATAGTTCTCTTGTCCTCCATATTTTAGAGAAAGCTTTACTCGAACAAATAGTAAGTTTAGCTTTTTATAATACTTATATCTAAATGCTTTGTAAATTCTCATATATTAGCATCACAAATACTTAATGAGATGTTTTTTTTGGTACAGATTTTGAAGCCTGCTTTGGACAATGGGTGTGCCATACTCAAGATAATCTGCACATTGGACTCTAAACCTACCAAACTTTCTGAAGACAGTATAACCACTCTAAGTGAATTCTTACCGCGATATTTGATTGACATAGTCAATGTAAGCATTTCACAACGCTGCTTGGTCCTAAATGTCTCCTTATAATCTTGGGGTTGACACATCTTTCTTCACTCTTCATGCAGTGTATCCCAGAAGATAAAGAGAACCCGTACCTATACACACAGACATGTCTGTATTATTTAGAACCTTGCTATACCTTGTTTGACCGGAGCTCCAAACTCACGGAACAGGTTCTGAAAAGAATGCGATTGATTGTTAGTGAAAACACTAACGCGTTGGAGACGATCCAGGACAGGGAGAGCGGTCGAAACTCATTGAATTTGGTACAATGCGTTGTCTCTGTGATCCTTCTGATGCACAACGAAGTCAAATTTAAGAAGATAATATCGTCATCCAAGTCAGAGATTGATTTGATTCTCCAGAACGTCGTCATGTTACAGGTATCATTTTCCACCCTCTTATAGATATTACAAACCGCAAAGCCATTTGCGAAATGAGTTTTGCCTCTGCCTCTAAATTTTTGCAGTCCTCACGGAGCACGAGCTTGACTGTAGAAGGAAAGCATATGATGAAAATTGCGGGAGATCGACTTAGCTTACTCACATAATAAGATTACAAGACACTACACATATTGAGAAGCTCTCACCACTCTTCTGTAGCATAGAATGATTTGGCTTCCCTTTACAAAAGAAGGGTGTTAAAAGATGTGTATTTGCTTTGCTTCTTAAAGAAAGCAGCAATTTTGATTCAATTATGTAGAATATTTTTATTTCATTTTCTTTTACTTGCCCAATTTCTATCGATTTATAATCCTTTATTTTTCGTAACAAGAGAAGAATAGCTTAATGAAAATGGACATCGAAGAGAAAGTTAAGGATAAAACTTCCAATCTTGATCTTTTTGTCTGATTTTGTGCATTGAGTGTCCAAATTTCATCCTAGTTTGTTTCGACACGGTACTAAAATCAGGAGTTAGAAAGCATCAAAAACGCAACAAACATGTTGAAAATTAGACAAACATTAAAGTAACTTGACCAGTCACTTGGCATTTGTAAAGAAAAACTACATAACTCCCAATAGAAAGGCAAAACATAAAACTACTAGACAACTTAGTCGACTTCTTCAATCACCAGCTGCTCCTTGATACATCTCAGAGATGATTGGGATTACAAATACGCACCAATTCCTCCTTCTTGTCCTCAAACTCGTCTGCTTCAGCTAATTGATTACCATCAAGCCACTGAATCGTCTCCTCAATTGTGTTTCTCACGTTGTAAACATATTTCTCAAGAGTGTTCTTGGCTTCTACTATCTTCTTGTGCTCCTCGTCTTCAGACTTGTACTTCTCAGCCTTTTGAACCATCTTCTCAATCCCTTCCTTTGACAAACGACCCTTATCATTGGTGATGGTAATTTTGGACTTCGCTCCGGTGGTCTTTACCTTGCCAGAGACGTTGACGTCAATGTCAAAGCTGACAGTGATCTGAGGGACACCACGTGGAGCTGAAGGTATACCAGAGAGCTTGAATTTACCGGGAAGGTTGTTGTCCTTGGTTCTGTCTCTCTCACCTTCGTACACTCGGATCATCAAACCGGACTGATTGTCTGAGGAAGTTGAGAAGACTTGTTCTTTTTTGGTGGGAATGGTTGTGTTTCTCGGGATCAAAGTGGACACGAAACCACCGGCTGTTTCAAGACCGAGGGAGAGAGGCGTGACGTCGAGAAAGAGAAGGTCTTTAACTTTCTCGTTTGTTTCATCACTTAGAATCGCGGCCTGAACAGCTGCACCATATGCAACGGCCTCATCAGGGTTAATAGTCTTGCAGAGCTCTTTACCATTGAAGAAATCTTGGAGGAGCTGTTGAACTTTGGGGATGCGAGTAGATCCACCAACAAGGACAACAACATGAACTGAGTCCTTATCCATTTTAGCATCACGTAGACACTTCTCAACAGGCTCCATACATTTCCTAAAGAAATCGTTGTTGAGCTCTTCAAATCTATCACGGGTAATGGTGAAGTTGAAGTCGATACCCTCGTAAAGAGAATCAATCGCGATAGTCGTTTGCTTGGTGGAACAAAGATCCTTCTTTGCTCTCTCGCAAGCAGTTCTCAACTTCCTGAGAGCTCTCTGGTTACCACTAATATCCTTCATGTTCTTCCTCTTAAACGCTTGCACAAAATGATTAACCATTGTGTTGTCAACATCTACACCACCAAGTTGAGTGTCTCCTGCTGTTGCCTTTACCTCGAAGATACCGTCTTCAATGGTGAAAAGAGAGACATCAAGAGTACCACCACCAAGATCATAGATCAACACGTTCTTTTCTCCAACACTAGTTGCTTTCTTGTCAAGACCATAAGCAATAGCAGCTGCAGTCGGCTCGCTGATGATTTTCAAAACATTCAAACCAGCGATCACACCAGCATCCTTTGTTGCTTGACGTTGTGAGTCATTAAAGTAAGCAGGAACAGAGACCACAGCGTTCTTAACCGTAGAGCCAAGGTAAGATTCAGCAATCTGGCGCATCTTAAACAGAACCATGGAAGAGATTTCTTCGGCTGCAAATTGTTTCTCTTCACCTTTGTACTTGACAACAATCATTGGTTTGTCTGCAGGTCCAATTCCAGGGATGATTTTGAATGGCCAGAACTTCATGTCACTCTGAACAGATGTGTCATTGAATCTACGACCAATTAACCTCTTCACATCTGTTGTAACATTCAAGACAAAAACAAAAACATTCACATCTGTTGTAACATTCAAGCCAAAAACAAAAACAGAGTTTAGTCAAATGCTCTTAGCAATCTAACAAAGAAGTCTTCAAATAAAAAGATAAGTAACATACCGAAAACAGTGTTAATCGGGTTCATAGTAACCTGGTTCTTAGCATCATCACCAATCAACCTCTTGGACTCAGTGAAGGCGACGTAAGAAGGCGTTGTTCTGTTACCTTGATCATTAACAATGATCACAATATGGTCATGTTGCCAAACTGCAACACAAGACTTAGTAGTTCCGAGATCGATACCGATCGCTGGTCCTTCACCTTTACCGGCCATTATCACACTAACAGAGAAACAAGCTTTCAGCTAATAAGAAGAGACTAAAAGACTTGAAACAGAGGAGATAAAAGACTCAGTTATGAAGATAATGAGACAAACGCTCTAGAGCTCATCATTTAGTAGAAGAAAGAAGAGAAAAGCATAAAGTAGTGTTTCTACTCTTGTCAGTCATAAATAGTAAAAGCATGGTTTCTACTCTTGTCAATCTTTTCAAACTGTTGTTGATAAGGAGAACTGTTTGCTTCTCAACCATTTAGAAGACTTAGTTGGGACTTTAGTTACACTTCCAAGTCTTGCCTTGTGTTGTACACATTTACATAACTTATGTCATTGTGTTTACTAGCCATGGGCCATCGGTAAAACCGAATTGGACCAAATCGACCGAACCGAAATTTTCAGTTTTTGGTTCAATTTCGGTTGTATCATAAAAACCAATTGGAATTTAATTATTTTTGAATTCGGTTATCGGTTCGGTTATCTAGAATCGATAGGTTTAAAAAGAACCGAAAATTTAGTATTAAACCGGAATTTAATATACTTTAAACCAAAAAAAATTAAAAAAAAAACCGAAAAAGACAAAAAAAAAACCAAAAGAACCGAAAACCCCGAAAATCCAAACCGAGAAAATCGAACCGATACAATTTTATAAGAAACCAACCACACCAAAAAATTATTTTAGTTTTTTTTTTCTTCAGTACTTTGACTTTATTACTTAATGAATATCATCGTTTACAAACTTGATAAGAAAGGATGGACATATATGGCTCAATTGCCAGTTACAACTAGTGTTCGATACTATAAATTTTGCAAGTTTGTCAGCACAATGGTTCGATTCCCGTGGTCTATAGTGGCAGATTACCTCCTCAAACATTCGCTTCCACTCGTGGATGAGACGCACATATTGGTTAAGTCTAAGATTGCCATGTGGAGAGTCAATTGCGCGATTCAGTATCGAACTATCGCCTTCAAAAATAACACGTTGATAACCTAGACCAGACGATGATTGCATTGCCCAAATTAGTGAAGAGGCTTCCGCTTCTTCTGCTGTAAAACGTCCTGGAAATTTCCCCATACCACTATATAAATAGGCGCCATTGTGATCCCGTATTATTCAGCCCAATCCAGATAGTGAGGAAGCATTATGGTTTAACGCATCATAATTACATTTTACCCAATTCATCGGTGGTTTAGTCCAGTGGTTCTGATGTCTTTGGTGTAATGCGTGTGTTGGAGGTGACACAGGTTCCCGAGCATCAATCCAATCGGAGACATCCGCAGAAACCCGATCCCATGTGTCCACAATGGAAAATGCAATCCTACCGTATTGAAGGGCATTCCTCGTCTTCCATAATCGCCATAATAACCACCATGGTGTACACCGTAGGTGTTCTGTGGTGTTAGCATCATTGGTAAGTGTAATGAGATAACGGATGCGATCCAAGAAAGTGAGTGAATTGTCAAGTATTGCTGCCATCGGTAAACTAGAGCACCGCCACAGAGCTAAGGCAAATGGGCAACGAAAACACAAATGATCCATAATTTCCATGTCCTGACAGCATCTAGCACAAGTCAAGTTAAAGTTAAGTCGCCTTTTTTGTAAATTATCGGCTGTGGGTAGTGATCCAGAAGTAAGGCGCCAGAGAAAATGATGAATCTTCGGAGGCATAGGTAATTGCCACAATTGGGAAGCAATATCGGGATGGTTATGTAAAGGTGCTTATGAAGATAGTACTGTAGTCGTATCGGACGCTAGGCGATACCCCGATTTGACAGTGTAGATTCCTGATGGTGTATATTGCCATAACAAAGAGTCCTCCTGCGGTGTTCGCGGAATATATATACGTCTTATATTATCCCAATCAGATTTATCAAACATACCTTGGATCTTCTCCTCATTCCACTCGCAGGTATCGTGATGAATTAGTGAAGAGACCCGTGTATTTGGCAAGAATGGTGGTAAAAGTTTAGCTAGACGAGGCGGAACTACCGGTAGCCAGTTGTCGTAACCAATACGTATGGCATGTCCATTACCAATAGTGTGAACAATGCCTTGCTGTAGTAACTGACTTCCAAATTGCAAAGGTTTCCATCCATAAGAGGAAGAGGATCAAGGGGGAACATTAAACAAGGATGTTGGAAAATATCAAGCTCGGAGAAGGCGGTAAAGTAAATTGTTCGGCCGTTGTAGAAGCTTCCAAACTTGGTTTGCTAAAAGTGCTTGATTAAATTTTTCGAGATCACGGAATCCAATTCCACCAGCTTTCTCTGGTGTTGTTAGTTTTTCCAGGCTACCCAAGGTATCTTCCGTGTCGCATCAGTTGTACCCCACCAGAACCGAGTAAGCAATTGATTAATATCCTTACAAAGCACTTTAGGCAGTTGGAAGCAATTCATAGTGTAAACATGCATCGCATAGGCCAAATATTTAATGAGCACTTCTTTTCCAGCAGGGGAAAGAAATCGATTTTGCCATCCTGATATTCTCTCCCGAACTTTGTCCTTAATGTAAGCAAACATTGCTCTTCTATTACGACCAAATTGTTCTGGTAGCCCCAAATATTTACCACTACCGCCAACATTAGATATGCCAAAACATTGTTGTAACCGTGTTCTCGTAGTCGCAAATACCCGATTTCGAAATGTAATGCATGATTTCTCAAGGTTTATAAGTTGGCCAGATGCTCTAGCATAGAGCTTGAAAATTGCTTTAAGTTTCATACCATTTGCTACATCTGCTCGAATAAAGAAGAGAGAGTCATGAGCAAAAAACAAATGTGAGATCACCGGAGCCCGGCGACAGATACAAATTCCTTGTAGTCGTTGAGAAAGTTGTGCAGTGGTTAAAAGGTGGCTGAGGACATCTGCACATAAGATAAACAGCGATGGCGACAAAGGATCCCCTTGGCGGAGTAATCGCGTCGGGTGAAAATGTTTGTACAGGGAGCCATTGACAAGCAACGAGAATGATACAGAGCAAACTGTAGTCATGATTCAACGAATCCAGAGTTCAGCAAATTCGTTCTTACGAAGTACCCCTTCGAGAAAACCCCATTCTATACGGTCGTACGCTTTGCTGATGTCTGTTTTAATGGCCATAAACTTTTCCAAGCATGATTTTTTTCGACGGAGTGAATGGAAAACCTCATGAGCTATTAAGACGTTATCTGTTATTAGGCGGCCAGTAGTAAATGTTGCCTATGTATCAGCCACCATTTGCGGGAGAACCTGTTTTAGGCGTTTAACAAGCACTTTGGAGATGATTTTATATAGCACATTGCAAAGGCTGATTGGACGGAAGTCTTGCATCATATTTGGTGTGGCAATTTTGGGTATCAAGCAGAGATTCGTATGATTCCAGTTATCTGGCATAATGCCAGTACGGAAGAACTGTTGTACCTCAAGAACAATAGCTGGACCAATTACCTCCCAATATCGTTGGTAATATATGGCAGTGAAGCCATCCGGTCCTGGTGTCCGAGTACCGCCAAAATCAAATACCGCCAATCGAATTTCTTCAGCCGTGACAGGCGATGTTAATTGTGTGTTCATCTCATCAGTGACAACAGAAGGTAGTGTGGCAAGAGCAGTGTCGATATCATGTTGGCGAGCCTTACTATGAAATAACGTCGCAAAGTGTGTTTCAGCTTCAGCAGCAATATAGTCGTTACCATAAATGTATGTCCCTGAACTCGAACGAATCCGATGAATGTAGTTCCGAACCCGTGTGTTCTTAGTTGTAGCGTGAAAAAAGTGTGTATTCCGGTCGCCTTCTTTGAGCCATTGGTTTCTGCTTTTTTTTCTCCAATAAGTTTCTTTGTCTCGATAAGCTATCATTAACTCTCGCCGTAAATTCCGAATATGACCAGCATCAAGTGAGTCATTAGTCATTGCATCGTCTAGTTGTGTGTGCAGGTCCGTTATACGTCGATGAGAATTGAGTGTAGTCGTACATTTCCAGCCGACGGCACCTAGCCAAACAATCTGTGACCGGTAGCGACTTCATGCACCATCCATCAGTAATAACGTCTTGAAAACCCAGGTATTGTATCATTCGTTTATCAAAAGAAAAAAGTTTACAAGCTTTCTCACGGTTGCGTTGTATCTTAATAATGACAGGTCGGTGATCGGACTCCCGATGTTGGAGGAATTCGATCTCAGAAGCGAAATACAAATGGAGCCATTAGGGGTTAGCCATGACCCTATCGAGGCAACATTGTACCATAGAATTAGGTCTGCGACCACACCAAGAAAATCGATTGCCTATATAAGGCAAATCCACCATATTACATACTTCGAGCATGCGTCGAAAGTTTCGGAATGTCCATTCGTCTCGGTTTACTCCACCTTTTTTCTCATTATTAGAAACAATCTCATTAAAATCGCCACACATTATCCATGAACCATTTCGATTCAGTGAAATTCTTTGCATTTTTTCCCAAAGGATATGTCGGAGACCCCGAATTGGGTGGCCATATACGAAGGAAAAATAAAAGAAACTCTTTGTATTATTAATAGTTATAAAGCAATCAAAGAGACGTTCATCATTACAAAGAAATTCAACTGAAATAGAACTAGAACAGAACAAAGCAAAACCGCCTCCTATACCTCGAGGCGAGACACAGCGAACATTAACATAACCTAGGTGAGCAGCAACATCATGGACCACGGCATCATTGTTTTTGGTTTCCAGCAAAAAGAGTAAATCTAGGGCATACTGTTGAGTAATACCCTTTAGTCGTCAAACTACCAGGGACCCTTTAATACCCCGACAGTTCCAAAAAGCTGTGTTCATCCTGCACCCGGTGGCTTATGGCCCACCGAACCATCACCTTGGGTTGGTTGTGGCAAGTCGCCAACAGACTCTGCATTTACAAGATCAAGGATAGTACCATACCAATTACGTACCTTAAGCTTGTCCATATGTCGATACTTATGTGTATTACCGCGAGTGTTGAGATCATCAGTAATGATGTCACGGCGAACATCATATCCCAGAAATAACAAACGCTGGCGAGAAGAAGGACCCGCATCATCCACTGCCTTCCACTTCCGGGATTGTGTTGAAGACGCATCCGGTAAAGTCCCAGCAGAGTCAACACTGGTTGCAGAGTGGCCTTGAGCATCCGCATTCGGCTGGGTTGTATTCTGATCTTCAGAGGGATCTTCATCATCGCTATCATCATCGGAGGATGGACGGGGTGGAAGCAAAGGATTGGAGGGACATTCCGCAGCATCATGAGAGAGCAATCCACAAGTGGAACAAAACTGACGCAATTTCTCATACCGGAATCGAAGCACAGCAATTTCAATACCAAACCGGAATAGACGTTGGAAGCGAAGTGGCCGATTGATGTTCCATAGAAGCTTCACGCGAACATAGTCCACAAGCATCGAATTATCGGCCGCAAAGTCAGTTTCGATGAAGTTACCCAACGTGATGCCAATATGAGTGACCATCGGAAGAGTGAGATAACGTAGAGGTATGCCTCGTATTTGGATCCAAAATGGGATAACATCCATATCTTCATCAGTGTGAATTGAAGACCATTTGTGTGTAGTGATCATTCACTCGTTAAACTTCCAGGGACCGCGACGCAACACCTGAGTCATTGATTCTTCTGAGCGAAAGAGAAATTGAACCTTATTACCATCAAAGAGACGTGATGTCACTTCTTCCGCCACTCCCCAGAGCCGCGGCATCGTCGTTGATAAAGCACGGAGGTTTTGCTTCCTTGGGTTAACCGGTTTAACCATAAGACAGTGTTGTGTCGCTCGCTCTGCAGAATCACAGAGATTCAAAGGCACATCAACAACATCATCCGTGATTTCCAACGTTATATCTTGCATCGCTCTCCGTACATAATCCGACATCGTGAGACTTGGAAAAGATGTGTGAGAGATAACACTCAATTTGTGTGTAAATTTGAAAGAAACTCAGGCCTTAAATAGAGAGATCGGGATGAAGAAGGGAAGTTGGTCTGAAAAGAAGAAAAGTAACTTTGGAAGAAACCGCCGCTGCAACCGTCGACGACAGTTAACAAAAGTCGCAAGTCGCCAAGAGAGAGAGTATGTATATGTTTTTTTTTTTTTAAATTATTTTAGTTTAATTCGGAATCAATTTTGAAAAATCGAAAAAACCGGCCTAGTGTTGCGGTTCAAAGGGAGCTAAAATAGACTGTCGTTTTGCTCCTTTGCGACCGACCTGTACAGTGACTGGGCTTAAACCCATTTATTATAAAGCCCATTTATGATAAACCCCATTATATTTGCAAAATCAAAAAACCGACCCGTTAATAAAACCCTAGCTCCCGTTTCCTGAATACCTCTTTCGTTCCCTTCCATCTCCATCTCCATCTCCGTCTGATTGCTCTGAAGTAACCATGGTTCGTTCTCCGCTCTGCCGCCGGTGTTTCCGTCTCTCTCACTTTAACCTTCTTATCAATTTGAAGCTTTTGATCTCTGACTATTTCTATTGCTTTTTTTTTTTTGACTGGATGAAAAACAGGCTCAGGGAAATTACATGGAGTTGCACAAGAAGAGACATGGATATCGTCTCGACCACTTCGAGCGCAAGGCCAAGAAGGAGAGGCGTCAAAAACACAAGCACTCCAAGATGGCTCAGAATGTTCGAATTTCTTGTTCTTCCATTTGTTTTTTTTTTTTAATTATTTTTAGCTTTTTTTTGCTGATTTTTTAATGGTGAAATTGCAGTCTTTAGGTCTCAAGGGTAAAATGATCGCAAAGAAAAATTATGCTGAGAAAGCTCTCATGAAGAAAACGTAAGTGTTTCGTCTTCTCTGAGAATTTAACATGTTGGTCTGGTTTTATGTAAAATGTAATTAAGTAAATCTTGCACTGTTCTCTGAAACTCATGTATTCTTTTGAATTTTGATACAACAGATTGAAAATGCACGAGGAGTCATTATCAAGGCGTAAGGTTGATGATAATGTTCAGGAAGGAGCTATTCCTGCGTATCTGCTTGATCGTGACGATACCACTCGGGCCAAGGTTAGTTTTTTATTTATTTGGTATAGTTTTTGAAATTCTCAAAATTTTGTGAGGCAGTACGATAACAAGTGTTTTTCTCCTTGGCTCTAGACTCTTAGTAACACCATTAAACAAAAGAGGAAAGAGAAAGCTGGGAAATGGGAGGTCCCTCTTCCAAAGGTGAAAATTCTCTTGTTGAATTTTGTTTTACTTCAATGTTGGTCTCTAACAAATGGATAAATATCAACATTTTTCCCTCATGGAAACTGATAGCCATTTCCTTGTACAGGTTCGTCCAGTCGCTGAAGATGAAATGTTCAGAGTGATCCGATCAGGGAAAAGAAAAAGTATCTATTTACTTTCGGATACAGATTTAGCTACTTGTTGGTTTATCACTCATGTTTAATATGTTATTCATCATCATATAGAGAGGCTATCAATTGAGGAAATTACTCTTAGGCTAGATTGAGGAGTTTACTTTGTGGATAGATTTTGTAGGACTTAATAGTCGTCTACAACTATTGACAAATGCTTTCCTCTTTTGCATCAACTACAGCAAAACAATGGAAGAGGATGGTTACAAAAGCTACATTTGTTGGACCTGGTTTCACAAGGAAGCCTCCAAAGTACGAGCGTTTCATCCGCCCATCTGGACTTCGTTTCACCAAGGCTCACGTCACTCACCCTGAACTAAAGTGCACTTTCTGTCTTGAGATCATCGGAATCAAGAAGAATCCTAATGGTCCAATGTATACATCACTTGGTGTAATGACCAGAGGAACAATCATCGAGGTTAGTCCCCAAGATATGTACAAATAATGTTCCACTTCTCTCTGGGCGATGATAAAGCTGTGAACGTCTCAATTTGTGAATCCTATTGTTTTCAGGTCAATGTTAGTGAGCTTGGTCTTGTTACACCAGCTGGAAAGGTTGTTTGGGGTAAGTGACTTTTATATACAGAACCTCTGAGCAAAGTGTATATGTGATGTCAGTGCGGTAACTCTCATTTTTGTGTTGACTTCAGGGAAATACGCCCAAGTGACGAACAATCCTGAGAATGACGGATGTATAAATGCTGTTTTACTTGTCTAAGCAACTTCTGGCAATGTAAGAGAGAACTCTACATAGAGACTAGAGGAAAGCAAGCATCATGTCCACATGTTGGCTACTATCTATTTTTTGTTCTCTTCTGAAACAATTTTGTGATATTAAACTATTCATGAATCGATGTAGTTCTTTTAATATCACGTTAACCAGAGTTTATTTATAGCTTTCCAAGGATTCACGATATGAAATTTGTTGCGTCTACTTTGTTTTGAGCCTCTTTGGTTTTTACTGTTGGCGTTAAGTTAGCTTTGAAATTATATCCGTGAACAACTAAGAGAGAGACAACGAAAGTTAAGCTTATAAACCAACTCGAACCAAACAGAAGTACACATAGTTTCAATATGATTTCAATTCCATATAACAACAAATGAAATTGCCTCCCATGGCAATATAAGAAAACATATCAGTAAAATGTGCTTATTAAAATACGATACACTTTCGAGATGTTAATGACACTGGAAACAGAACAGTGAATGAGAAGCAGGTGAAGCTTAAGATTATCGATCAACTTGTGCTTGGTAAAGCTATAGCTGGTGGTGCAGGCTCAAGTACTTGGAAAAGTCCTGAAGACAGCCTACTTGTGAGGTTCTCTACTTCAACTTTCGTGACATCAGCTCTCATACCAATATCAGTAGCGTATCTACTCGCACAATACACACCAATTGCTGTAGCCGCCATTCCATAAATATTTGTTGTCACAAGCCGCATAGGTGTGGACAAAACCGCTGCAATAGGTCCACCTATAATCGACACTGCCTGACCACTCTGTCCCATTGTTCTTCCACCAAGAACCAACAATCCGGTTTTGCAATATATCGCAAAATCCTCACAATTGTTCTTGAAAACATCGTAGCACCCAAAACCGTTTTGAAGGAGGTATTTGGCCCTGTGGACAACTACTTCATTAGGGTCAGAGACAGCAAGTGTACAAGTTCCTCCTCTTGCTTTAGCGAGGAAGTGAGCGGCATTCACCGAGTACTCAAACCGGTACAAGACACCACCAGCTAGGAAGCAGTTTAGGCAAGAGGAAACAACACCGTGACCTTCGTTTGGTGGAACACAAGTTGGACAGTGTGTTTGGTTGTGAGATGGACCTGAGCTCACTAATATGAGATCTAGAACAGTCCCGGTTCCAACTTCTTGGCCTCGTCTTGTGAAATGGATGACTCTATCATCTCCAACATAAATGCCTATGCACAGAAGCAGCAACATAACTTAGGCTGTTAAAGCAATATTCAACATTTGGTAAAAGAGCACATTACACAGTTCTCAGGTAACACAAGATTAATCTGTGGAAGCAATTTAAGGGATTCAGACATTCATTTCAGAAATACTTTATAAAGACAATCTCAAGTGATCTCATTCAAAACATTAACCCTAATTCATCAGCCACAATCCCTAAATTTTCAGAAATCGTACATCATCTCAAATTAATCAACTCTACGATTCCAGAACAAAGATAGACAAAAGTGAGTCACTGAAGAACCGAAAAGAGGAGCATAAATTGTACCGTGATGGGCATAGATGTAAGCAGTCCTCCAGGAGTAAATATGATCCCCAGGTTTCAATGTCGATCTATCGATTCTGTTCAAAAGATACACAAATTTCATGAGAAAACGTAACTTGATGATCATAGAACCAGAGATTCTCGGAAAAATCAAAGAGAAGGAAGCGAAACCTGTTGGAGAGAAGACCCATCTCTTGGATTCTGCAATTGTCGCCGAAGAGACTCGATTTGTGAACTTTATCTTCGAAGATAAAATTGGCAAAAGCGAGAGTGTCTTTTCAACATTGATTTCTTCATTCTTTACTTCGTCGTTAAGAGACAGGTGTGAATACACGTGGCATCATTACATGAATTCAGAATAAATTGGGCTGGGTTTAGTATTTTTATCATGGGCCTCAAATAGTCTGGAAATTTCCATTTAGGCCCAAATTCAATTTGTTTTTTTACTCCTTTGTTTTATAAGTTGTTTTAGAAGATTTTTTTGTTTTAAAATATAAGTTGTTTTACAAAACTAAGACAAAAATAAACTAAAAGTTAAAATAAATTAGTTTTTTATTTAAGAAAATTATTCTTCTTTCTTTTTCTTAAGTAAATGCTAAGATAAAGTAGTGAACTTTTTATTGAGAAAACAAAAAATAAAAAATTTCTTAATAGATGTGCATTCAAGCAAAACAAATTATAGAAAAAACTAGAGGAAGTATTATTTTGGGTATAATTAGATCTCATTCCACAAAATATATACAGTCAAGTAACAAAATTAATTGGTCAGTAGTCAAAATTTTAAAGTTTTAATATATTTATAAAAGTTTTACATAGTGGGTTTTAGTCTATGATTTATGAAATTTGGTATAAGAAAATGCGTATAATTTTATGGAAATAAATTTTACAATAACTTAAAAATGGTAAAAGATTTTCATTAGATAGTCAAATATCATATTCACACACTCTTTCTTTCTTTTACAAATTTCCCTAAAAATACATTGTAACATCATCTAGTTGTAATATCTATTAGTCAAATGGTAATAAAATGCTAGTATTGTATAATAGTTATCTAGTTGTAATATTCATTTACATATAACTTTCAATGAAATAGTCAAAATTAATAAGATAAGATATAGCTAACTACTATAAAAGCAATACTCTATAAAAACCTTTTTTAGTATAAAAATTATGAAATGTATGTTATATATTTATCTCTTTGTTATTAAATTTTGTTAGTAATATAATTGGTTTAAAAACATAAGGAAAAACGTGGAAAAATATCATAACTTATTTATATAAATATCTGTTGATGCGTGTTAGTCTTCTTCATCTACTTTAGCAACGTAACCGAAACATATACCCGAATTATTTTTCTCTGACTTTATATTAGTATTACTTTTGCTTTTTTTAATCTGAAAGAGTGAAAAATACTAAAAAGGCTAAAACCACAATAAATTATATAGCTTACGTACTCTCTCTCTTTCGTTTTCTAATAAGCAAAACCCTTGAGATTCTCGAGAAAATATTTTCCTGCTCAGAAAATCTCTTGCCAAGCCTAATTTATATCGTCTTCTTTACTCTTTCTCTTCTCATCGACTTTTGTTTTCATCGAATCTTAAATCAGCTGATGCTTCATTTTCATGGCGATTTTTTCTGAGAGATTGTTTCTCTACCAATTTGGTGATATGATTTTGTTTTTGTAGTGAGTGATTCAGATCTTTATCTGCATTTAGCTTAATTTGGAGACTGAATAATTTAGATTTGGTTTTGATTTATGTCATGATTTTGTAAACCAAAACTGAATAAGATGAATCCGTGTACGGTTTCTTCTTCTTCTTCTTCTTCATCGCCTCTAAACCGAAATAAACCGATTCTCCGTCGAAGTCTCTCAACACCGTCATTGTGCTATGGAGGATCCACAGTAGCTGAGTGTTGCGGTGGTACGACGGCGAGTTTCGCCGCTTTGTGTTGTTGTGGACCTTGCAGCGTCGTGATTCTCGTCGTCCTCGCCGTCTACAAAGTCCCTCGTGGACTGTGTAGAAGAATACGACGGAGACGATTAGAGAAGAAGAAGGGAAGAGAAAATGGAGATTGTGAGAAGAAGTTGAGTAAAGTAGGAAGTTCACAATTTGCGATTCATCCATTAGAGAATCAAGAAGAAACCGGTTTAGTTAAACCGGTAAATGAGATTGATTTGATGACTGAGGAAGAAGAAGATGAGGCAGTGATTGAATTAGAGAAAGAGATGTGGAACAGATTTTACAGTGGTGGTTTCTGGCGAAGCCTTTCACAAGCTGAAACGTCGTCGTTTTAGACCTTTTGATTGAGTGTTAGTTTTAATTTAAACCAATGCAAATTGGAAATCATGATAAAATTTGTGGTTTGGAATTTGTGCAGACCAAATTTGACCTTTCAAATTGTTTGTGTATATCTTTCAAATTTCAATCAAATCTATTGGATTGTGACTCTACAATATATGACAAAAAAAAAAACTATAGTATATGATTGGTGACAGATTTTTCTCTTTTATCATTAATTTCACATAAAAAACGAGAGGACTAGTATTTATTTAATATCTCGAAACCAAGCTTTTGTTTTCTTTGGTTAAGAGATTACTATCAATTTTTAATACACCTTACAAAAGTTTTACCTATAAATCAGATTTTGTCAAATGGTACCGTCTAAAAATTTGTTTAAAGCTTTTTGGAAGGATAAAGAGTCTTCTATAACAAATTCTATGTAAGGATTATTGAGAGTTGGGAGGAATAACGCATTTGGAATCTAAAGACAAGAGAGGTTAATATCGTTTTTAGAAGATATGTGGAATCTATAAAACTCTAAAAGCAAACTTTGTTGGACGAGGTAAATTATTATGTTTAGCCGTAAAAGTAGACAGTCCACTAGGTGAAGATCTCTACTCCAACCACACTTGTATACCATTTTTTACTTATTTAGTGCAGACAAATAAACGGAATTCGAAGTCAAGTCACTATCTAAAAATAATACTCCTACTACTCCATAATAATGTTAAAATAAGATTATATCTATGCTATAATATGAGATTTGACATTTTTTTAACTTGTGATTATTTGGTTTTTAGTTTTATATTGATATTTTGAATATTATTTTTAAAATATTGTTTTAATGGTCTAAAATCTGAATCGAAATCAAACCGAATTAGAAAAATCGAATCCAAACTAGACCCAACAAAACATCTCAATGGTTCCTAAACCTATATAAAATTGAACAGAGTCAAAGCAAGAACAAAGTTCTAGAGCTTTTTAGTTAAATCTTTTTATTTATTTTAGATTTTCATATAAAAATACTAAAATACGAACTCGATTAATACTGAACCAAACCCGATATGGAAAATAAAAATAAACGAATAAATGTTATATTAAAAGAGCCAAAAACTGAATTAGAAGAACTAAACCCGACAAAATATCATAATGAATGCTAAATCTATGTATTCGAAAACTGAACCCAAACATGAACCGGAATCGAATTAAAAATCGAATTTGTATCCAATATGTTTTAATTTAATTTTAATTTTTTTTGAGTTTGTTCTAGTTAGTTTTTGTTAACTTTAAATTTTTATCTAAAAGTTTATAATCAAACTCAGTTTAAAACTATTTTTAAGGGTAGTTATGAATTGTATGCTAAATTTATCCTAAAATTTATAATACGGTCAAAATAAAAATGTAGTTTCTCCCGCTTTGATAGATAAAATATTAGTATATGATTAAGGTTAAACTCCCCAACAAAGAAATAAAATGGCATATTCATGAACCAAGTTTACTGTGTTTGAATCTAGAACTACGGTAACGTACGACGTAGGTGTGTATGGAAATCTAGGGTACACAATAATCTATGAATTCACATAGAGTAGATTTAATTATGTTTTTGAGTTTGAAATGTGGCATAGATGTATGTCATAATTAACACTTTATGTTCAAAGTAAACACTAATAGAACACAGCAATGTGAATAGTATCGGTACCAAAACTTTAGAGAACGGTCTAGCCTACGAGGAGGTGGACAATGAAATAAAATGATGTGCGAGTCTCATTATCGAAAATTCTAAATCTTCTCTCAAAAAATAAGATAGAATTTTCACTGATTAGAGTTTTAAAACTAGGATTTTTGAGGAAAACGATCAAGATTTCTCTCGAAACTATTAAAAAGAGCTGAATTCATTTAGTTTTTTGCCTCGATAAATTTAATCATCTGAGAAGTTTAACAATCTAATTTCTCTTCCAAAATAATTCGAATATAAATTTTACTCTCGGTTGATTTGAGTTGGTTAAATCGATTTAACCGATAATGTATCAGTGTCTCGTGAGCGTATACCATACAAAAACTCAGTTAGTTTATTCTTTAACTTATATATATGCTTCAATGTTCACTTAAATAGAGTATATGCTCACAAGACACTGATCCAATATCCGTTAAATCGAATCAACCAACCCAAATCAAATCAGAGGGAAATTAATATTAGTGGAAAATAGATTGTTAAACTTTTCATATGGTCAAATTTATCGAGATAAAGAACTGGGTACATCTAACTTTTTTGATAATTTTGGAGGGGATCTGGATAGTTTACCTGGATTTTTGGAGTATCTAAAAAGAACTAATAACACAAAGTCTTAAACATATAAGATGTGAGTGGTATCAGAAAAGATGTGGAAAGTGTATTGGGTAAGACGTGGTTAAGTTAGGATCATAGAAAAAGAAGGATCCAGCAATAGATTCGGAAGAAGCGTGGGAATTGGAATATAGGTGTGTTCTAATAGCCTGAATAAGTGACAGTCTAGGGCTAGAGAGAGAGAGAGTCAGGTGCTAAAATAATACTAATGGAAGTTTGAGTAAAAAATGTGAATAAAGTTGAAAGTAATTAGGGTTTCATGTGAAGCCAAAAGAGAGTACAGTGTGAGTCTTCGTGTAAACTGTCCTTTTCTTTCTTTACCTTTTTTAACTTTTTTTTTTTTTTGTGTGGGGACCCTTGATTTTGCCTTTACATTGATTTCACAGACTTCCTACTACTCCATTACTATTCACTCTTTTTATTTCCTCTTTTATCTTTGTTTATAATTACAGTTTTGTTTAGTTTCAATTGTCTTTACACATGAATTGCATCTCTGATATGACAATTCTCCATCGCTTTTGTTATGCGTTGAATCCTATGTTCTTTTGTCTTAATATGTTTTCTTTTACATTTGGGTCGACGACCTATTTCTACCTATAGTTTGTGAATATAACAACTAGTCCACTCATTGTTCTCGTGTCAGTTTAATTGCACTAATAGTTTGTAATCATAGTCCAATTGCACCCCAACTTTACTACGCGCAATCTAATTGCACCCATACTTTACTACATAAAATCTAATTTCACAAATTACGGGTTTATACTTAACCAAATCTTGAGTTGCGGGTTTAACCCAAACTTTGACCCATTTTAAAACAAATTTAAGACCCGAAAACTCTAATTTACGATCCGATTAAGAAGAGTTGATCAGTTTTGGTGGAACGGGTCGTAAATTGGTGTTTTCGGGTCTTAAATTTGGTTTAAAATCGGTCAAAGTTTGGATTAAAACCGTAACCCAAGATTTGGTTTAGTATAAATCTGTGATTTATGAAATTAGATTGTTCATAGTAATGTATGGGTGCAATTAGATTGTCCGTAGTAAAGTGTAGGTGCAATTGGACTATAATTACGAACTATAAGTGCAATTAAACTGACACGAGAATAATGGGTGGACCAATTGTTATATTCAAAACTATGGGTGGAAATAGGTCGTCAACCCTTTACATTTTGGTATAAAACTTAAAGCTTGGAATTTTCTATCAAATCATGTATCTTCTTCAGTCTCCTCAAAATCATGTGCTATATTTGAAGCAAACATGGTCCAACCTAAAAAAATGTTGTTGCTGTATTTCTCTAATCTCATGAATTTATTTTTTTCTATGCATATAATTAAAAGACTATACGTTGAGTAGTAATAGCATGATGATAGAGATTGACTTGAGATAAAATGTAACGAGCTATTGTTCGTTTAAGATTTATATTGATTTTTGATGACTTCTAATAATTTGTAATCATTAACTGAAATGACTTGAAATTAATCATTACAAATTATTAAAAGTTATTAAAAATCAGAAATTAAGTTGTTACTGTTTTGTCAAATGAAAATAAAATAGATCTCATTAGAAAAATCTGAAATCAGACTAATTATCGACACAAGCTTTCCAAAGATTAGTTAAAATTCGGTCCAAATTCTGTGTTTAGAAATTAATAAATTCTAGCTTGATGTTCATCTCTTTCTGGACTTTCCCAAAACCATTTTATTTGGACACGTGAGAAAATTGTGTCAGATTCTAGGGTTTCAATGTTTTTATAAAGACTATATATTGTCATGACCTTTTTAATATATATAAGATATGAAATTTTCTTCTCCTTGTCAATTGATTTTGAGTTGGAATCTCATATTATAATATGATACTAGAGCTCATAATCCACACTTCCAACCCGATATGACCCCAAAAGTAGTCTGTTGGTACCAGGTCCAAAAGCCTGAAGAGGCCCAATAACGAAGAACAAGAGAAGGTGGCCCAGACCGAGCAGGTGGCAAAGCGAGCCTCATAACGTCTGAGGGGCGAGTACGAGAAGCCGGGAAAGCGTAGCCGACTAAGCGAGCAATCAATCCCCGCGGAGCTCGCCTAAAATCAAGGAGGAAATCTCGGAGAATCTTGAGAGGATTTTCTCCAAAACCCTAGAGCAAAAGCATATAAATAATAGTTCAAATCCTAGGAAAAAGAATAAGAAAAACGGGAGAGAAAAGTCCTAGAGTTTGAAAGATTTCTTTCGCCTTCGTTTGTAATCCGTTTTCATCTAATAAAGTACTTGATTCAAAGTTCCACAATTTGATAACGAGTGTTGAGTTCTAGCATCAACATTTTGGCGCCCACCGTGGGGCCTCGAATTGTTCTGACCGAAAAGTAAATCGACAGGCGGCGAAAATGGATCCATCAAACAATCACGGCGACATACCAACGGTATCGAACACATGTCAAAGGGGACAACCGACGAGTACTGCAACTACGCGAGCATGCGCAAATGCGGTTTCAAATCCACCAGGCGACGACTGCGGCCCCTGACATCCATAGAGTGGTGGAGTCAACAAGACAATCCCCCTTCACTCGGCGGATTTTGGCCGCCACGATTAAGGACATTGGAAACATCAAATTTCCCTCCTATTCAGGAGATTCTGATTCAGTGGCCCACCTGAGGATATTCTGATTCACGGCGGTAAAGGCGCACTACAACGACGAGGAAAAGGATATAGGGCTCTGCAGAATCTTTACTGAAAACTTAAC